>VZTN01029702.1:42392-53619 GCA_013400515.1 Erpornis zantholeuca | reverse complement strand
CGGCGCCACCCGGCCCCGGCATCCCCCTCCTGTCCCCGGCATTCCGTCTCCCCCGAGTCCCGGGATGGACAGCCCCGCCGCTCCGGCCGGCCCTTGTGAGCGCACCCTGCCGTGGCTAGCTCTCCTACACGGTGCCCGGTGGCAGCGTGCTGGAACGACGGCTGTAGCAGCTACCAGAAGCGCTCTTCTGTAGCAGAGGATGTAAGCGGCAGCAGCGAGCTGCTGCGGGGCAGCGACGGCTGTGTTGGTGTTCATGCCCCTTGGAGGGCTGCATGTTGTCTTTGCTTGGAGCAACAATGTTTTCTGTCATCTCGGTGGAACTTGTTTCAACTTGTTTCCTGCCAAGTAAAGAAAGACCAGGACCACCTTTTTGTTAAATGTATCACAGCGTCCTAGTAGTGCCAGTGGCAGGGCCTTCTGGACGTCTCCAGCCAAACATCCTGCTTGGAGCACGACTACTGCCAGTAACAGGTGAAGTCTTCTGTGGTTTTGTCCCACTGAGTCTTGAAAGCTGCGCAGCATGGCGATTTACATCTCTCTGGTGCCATGTCCCAGAGCTGTTCCACATTTCTGCGGAAGGATTTTCCTCATATCCATCATCAAGCCAGTAGTAGTGCCTCTGCTAGCAGGTCTGGGCACCATCCAACATCCCTCAAAGTTACATGTGTTTCTTATAACTAGTGAGTCTGTGCGCCTGGAAAGAAACCGCCTTGGTTCTACAGGAAGAAACCTATCCTGTCTCGGCCGGCAGAGAGGATGAGGGAAGTTTTATAGTGTTGCCCTACCGCAAGAGGAGCGAGAGTCAAGAAGCCAGTGCTAATCTTGCTTTTCCCCTGGGCACTGCGGGCATTTCGCTCGCAGCTGACTGGAGAGTAATCGGTGGGACGTCAGTGACTCACAGGGTGAGACTTAGAGCTGACCAGGCAAAATCCTGCTCGTCGTCCGGCAGACTTGCATGTGTCTGGGTTTCAGAGTGCTTCAGGTACTCAGCCGTGCGACACTCAAGTGGTTTTCAAGTGCAATAAATAATTCCTGCTAGTAGTCCTTAATGCTGCTGTTCATTTGGTCTCACGAAAGCATAGTAACTGCAGGGAGGAAGTGAATCTCATTCTTCTTATTGGTTAAAACTAGTTTGTAACTCTCATACACACATATGCATGTGCCACTCCTACTGCCCTCAGCCGTTGTGGATCTGCTGATTTCAGCGGCCTCTGGTGCTGCCTTGTGGGCTGCCAAAGTGACGAGAACAAGCTATCCTGCTGCCGAAGTGCACGACCAGAGACATCTGCTTCCTCTTTTCTGTGCACTTAGGTGTTCTTTCTGACACGTTCTGCAGGTCAGTCCAGTGATCACCTTGTGCTTTGTTTAAACCTGATGTTGTGAGCAACATGATGACAATGCTGGTGTCCATGACGCTATAATGACACCATCACTGATGGCACTGATATTCTCAGTCAACATTCAAACCAGCATCAGCTCAATAAGTGCCTTCTTCAATGAGTAAGCCTAGCTTTCAAAACCTTCAGGTTCTCCAGACATCTTTACATCTTTTATGGATCAATTGGCAAAAGGCAAACCACAATGTGAGCCAGCAGAAAATCCATTCTTCAGAGCTAGCAGGTCAGTCCAGAGTTTCCATGTTTTGCTACTATCAGAAAATACCTGGACTTCTGCTAGTGAAATTTGTCTTTCCCTTCTTTCAGTTTTGAACTGTGCACCTGTAGGGAAAGTTCCCCATGGTGAATTGTGAATCGGACCTCAATTGTGACTCAAGGCAGAGTCAATTTGATTTCCCATGACACTATTATGTATGTCATCTTTCAAATTTGTCTAGCAATAGCAAAAGAAGTGACAGCACAGTGTTCAGTAAAAACATCAGAGAGTTAGGAAATGCCTAGCACATTTTTCCACAGGTCCACTGTAGCTCCCCACCATAATTGCCTATTATGTCTTATGTGAATCTTATAAAAATATTGCCATTTTTGCCATGGGACCACTGTCTCACTTGGTCTCAACATGGCTCTGGAAGTAGAGGAAGGCTTTGTGATTAAAGAAGGCTCTGTTGCTGGAAGGGATCATTCACATTCTGCACCACTCAAGTGTGCAATGATGTGTGAAAGGGTAAATATAGACTTACAGATCCAAGCAGGTAACAGCACACCTATTTTTGGTAAAGAGGTAAGGTGTCCTGTTGAACCCATGAACAAGGAAAGAGAAATATAGGCCTTACAGGAAAAATAAAAGCAATTATGTGCTTGTGCAAGGTCTGGCTGCATACACTGCATGTCAGCCCTCTCCAGGTTTTCACCATTGCAATCTACACCCAGCCCGACCTGTAAAGAGGCTTTGGAGATCTCACTTTTCCAGTCACACCATAGTCTGCTCCAACCTCATCATGCTGGTGATGTTCTTTTTTGGCAAAGCTAATTTTTAGTCTTTTTCTCTCTACAAAAAAATTACCACTTGACTATAATGCTTTGCTACACATGAATACATCTGTCCATCCATCATGCTTAATGACTTGTAAGTCTGATTTTAATCAAACTTGGCAGTTGGAAGAGATTGTAAACATCTAAAATACCTGCTGAAACAAGCCATCAGGGTGCAACAGAGTGAAAGTTCACTGGTAATATGGCAACATATTTGTAGTTAGGCATCAAAGTATGAGGAGGAAGAAGGAATTTATAAGCTCTGTATTCTTAGAAGAAAAAGAGAGGGCACTAAGAAGCACAGCCCCACAGCAGCTCTCCTGTCTGCTTATTCCAAGCTCAGCATGCATCATGTCAGCTTCTCCAGGAAAAGTAGGAGTTTGGGCTAGTGACTCTGCTCTTCAGTGTGCTTGTGGCAGCCCTGAGCATCTGTGGGACAGGAGTGGGCCCCACATGCGTGAGCAGACCTGGATTGTGCTGGAATGAATCCCAGAGCCCCAGCTCACTCACAAGAGCAAAAAATATGCGGTGCACGTCCCCAGGGCATGGAAGGGGTGTCTGGGATGAGCATGGATTGGGCAAGAAGGAGGCAGGAGGAGAGTTTTGAAGGTAATGTTGAGATCTGGGGCCCTGCCAGATGGAGAGGGCTTTTGGAGAGTGGTGAGTGGCAGTAGAGCCGTGCACCCAAGGTACCCCAGGCCCCAGGTGCCCTCTGTGGCACCGTGCTCCCGGGCACTGGCGGGGAGCCCAGGCACTACGCAGCTCCTCAATAAATCCCCTGCAGCTCTCTCAGTAGAAATGCTACCTGCAGGGATGCCAGCAGGACAGAAATATGCTCCCTCTCCAGCAGTGTGGGCTGGGGACACACACCCTCTGTGACATCTTTGTTTCTTGGATTTACAGGACATATTAAAGTGGTCTGATAGGTTTCCATAAGGTACAGCTTTTCTTAGTATCAAAACTGGAGCAACCCAGATTTATGATTATTGGGAAGTTGTTTTGGCTTTATTTATTTCAGAGTGTGCTTGCAGCCCAGAAAGCCAATTGTATCCTGGGCTGCCTGAAAAGAATTGCGGCCAAGAGGTTGAGGGAGGTGGTTCTCTGCTTCTGCTCTGCTCTGGTGAAACCTCACCTGGAGTGCTGTGTCCAGTTCTGAAGCCCCCAGAACAAGAAAGACAGGGACCTGTTTAGAGCAAGGAGACCACGAAGGAGATCAGAGGCCTGGAGCATCTCTCTTATGAAGACAGGCTTAGAGTGCTGGGGTTGTTCAGCCTGGAGAAGAAAAGGCTCCAAGGAGAGCTGGGAGCAGCCTTTTGATAGTTAGAGGGGGCTTTATAAGAGATGGGGGCAGGGTTTTTTTTCATCAGAGCCTGTAGTAACAGGAGAAGGGACACAGCTTTTAAACAGAGCATAGATTTAGACTGTACATGAGGAAAAATATTTTTTTCCTTGAGGGTGGTGAGACACTGGAACAGGTTGCCCAGAGAAGTTGTGGTTGCTCCATCTGTGAAAATGCTCAAGCTTGGATGGGACTTAGAGCAGCCTGGTCAAGTGAAAGGTCTCCATCTTCATGCCAGGGTGTTGGAGTAGATAATCTTTTATAGGTCCCTTTCAGCCCAAATCATTCTATGTTTCTTTTCTATTGCTCCCTTCAAGGCCTACAGAAGCCCGGGGATATCCTCAGTGTCTGTCTCTTACTCACTGTCTCTGGGGCAGGCTGTGTGGATGCGTGGGTGGCATCCCGGCTGCACAGAGCTGCACCATTCAGGCACACTCCTGGTTTTGTCCCAGCGCTGTTGTGGCAGCAGTGCGGAGCAGTGTACTTCCGCAGGGAAGGCTCTGAGGCACGGGCATCACTCCATGCTGCCTGCAGGTCTCCCTGCTGCGGGGACATGAGCCTGAGTGTCCCAGCACAGGCCCCTGCTCCTGGGATCCTGCTCCGTAAAATCACTGCTTGCTCCTGCGTGCGCTGAGGACAAGGTGCTGGTTTGGGAGGAGGATTGGGAAGGGCTGACTTCATCTGGAGCGACAGGTGGCAGGCAAGGCAGACAGAAAGGAACAAGTAAAGAGAGGCAGAAATCTCTGAAGATCCAATCACAACATCCAGCTGCCTTTTGCTGAGAGTCCAGAAGAGTTAAATCAGGAGTAGCGCGATCTCCATGGGAAGAAGTCCATGAGACACCAGGCCACAGGCTTTATCTACAATTTGCAATGATCATTACTTGAAATAATGACTTGGAGACCTGAACAAAGAAACTTGAATCACCTTACAAACTTGGAAGTATTTTTCACAGTTCTGCTGCCAGCAGTGAACTGTTTTTGTGGGGTGGTTTTGCACAGTGCAGCAATTTGGGAAGGGTCCAAAGCAGCCCTGATACACTGAGTGCTGACATAGACCAGCTCCTAATCCTAATCTCTTTACCCCCTCAATAGTGTTGGCTGATCTTCTTGTGGACTGAGGGTGTCCCATACTTGTGACAGGAAAGACACATGAGCTCATACCTTCTTACCCAGCCCTACCAGGCTTATTCCCCCTTTCCTCTCAATTGTATCCAGTCCTGTAATGTCTGCATCTTTTTTAACCACGTAGAGCTAAGCTGTTCCCCATGTCTCAGGCCCCATTTTGTGTGCTTGTCTCAGAAGCAAAGTGACAATAATCTTCTGCACAAGGCATAGAGTCAGGCCTGCCAGAGCAAAGGCCGGTGCCTGCAAAGCTTTGGTTGTGTGTACGTTGAGGAGAACAAGAGAAAAAAATAGCTTCCTCTGCAGAGAAACTCATCACCAGGCAAGAAGACATGTTCTATACATGCAGCTACATTCATCTAAGCGAAGAGAAACTTCCACTGTTTCTTAGTTGCAGTCTTCAATAGCTTTTGATCTTAAAGTTTTCTTTATCTGTTTTGGGGTTTTTGGTGTCATACACATCTTATTCTAATCACTAGAATAAGGTTAAATGGGCCTTGCCAAAATCTGGCCCCAAAGCCTGCTTGGATTTGGTTACTGCTGCACTTTCCCAGTTCCATGCTCATCTTCTATTGGTTTGGGTGGCTCCTCCTGCAGTGCCTAAAATACAGCCTGATTATTTGCCACAGAAATTTAATATAAAAGTCACACAAATCCATTCACTATAAGGGTGCTCAATCTTTGTGCTTATCACACATTTCTTTTTTGTGCACTGCTTTGCCTCTCTGGACAGACAGCAGCAAGAATAGCATCTATGCAGAGGTGCCAGGACATGGCTGGACCCTTGGACAGTGTATTTTCTGGAGCAGAGAAAATACTGGGATAGCAGTTATGATCAAAGGTAGGGTTTGTAGCCACTCTTGAGCTGATTTTGCCTGACGGTTCCCGAAGGAGGAACTTTGCATAATATCTGGCTACTCAAGATTAAGCTGCTTTCAGTACTTCTAGTCCTGCTCTGATCTGCCAGCACACATCTAGGTTATCACAGTGTCGGAGTGAAAAACAGAGCTTAGTGAGTTAACAGAGAATATCGCTATCTCAATGCAAATGAGATATCTCAGAGGCTACAGAGTTCCCTCTACACCTTTTAAGAGAAATGAAAGCAAAAGCTGCAGGAATGTGTTCCAAGAAACACCATGGGTTTCACTGAGGATTTCACTGAACCTTCTGTTCAGTGGTATTTGTTGTGGCTCCCTCCTGGAGTTAATTCATACACACCCAAGTAGTTAATAGGTCATTTGGAAAAAATTACACCTGCACAGTAGGTGGGCTCTGAAGTCAGAAGTAGCAGGCAGCATCAAGGACACACATTCCTGCTCTTAGTGTCTACGTGTAAACCTGCATCTTCCTTCTCTGGCAACTTAACTAAGATAAGGGGAGGTTCTGAGCAGTGCGTGTGCCTGCACATTCACTGGATAAACAGAACACTAGAGAGCGTTTTATTCCCTGTTTTTTTTCATAAGGATGATGCACCTGCAGATGTGTAGGAGAAAGTGGAGACATGTGATTGTTAACCAGTGGCAATGTGGAAAGGCGGCCAGGCATGACTGGGTGACCCTGCTGTCAAAGACCTATGCAAATGCAGTGTCACAGAACAACATCCCCTCAAAATGCAATGAGAAAAAGAAAGACCTCCCCTATTCTCTTACACTGTGTCCCTTATTACATCAATTCACTCTGCGCTATCTTCAGGGACTTGAGCAATTGGCAGACTGGGAAGACCAGGCCCTTCCTGCAAAAGTCAAGGGACGTCCTCCACAAAAGCTCACCAAGAGCAGCTGTTACTTTGCAGGGGGGAGCTGGCTTATGTGCTACCCATTTTTCTCCAGCATGGTGCTAAATGCAGGGTGATGACAGCATTCAGTCCCACACAAAATGGAATTAGCAACACTGTTCTCAGAAGGTATAAAAAACTGGGGCCCAGTACAGATTTGTTCATTCAGAAACAAACTCCAGGGAAAAAGAGACTGAGAAATCTATTTTTTTTTCAGTAAATTACAGTGGGTGTGAGTTCCCAGATAAAAAGACTGAACATTAGTATGCTGGGGACAGCATACCTACCACTGCTGTCAGCATCCAGATTGTCTGTGTCAGCTCAGAGAAGGAGGGGACAGTACCGCAGCAGCAAGGGAGCTCTGCCCACCCAGCCCAGCGACTTAGCCTCGTCCCATCCCTGTCACCAGCACAGGGGCTTGGAGTGCCTCATGCCAAGCATTTACTGGGCAAAAAGTTAATCCGTGGTTTTCTGCTGTTTTATCTGCTGCACTCGGGATTTGGTCACCCAGACCAAAGTGCGAGCATGTGGGAAGAGTCAGGTCAAGGCCATCCTTAGGCTGTCAAGGAACTGCAGAGCATTTGCAGAGGCATTTAGAGCATGTCTGGCAGAACAGATGTTTGAACGGGCAGAGGTAAGCACAAGGAAGATGAGAAGCTGATGCCCTTGGATCAGGGCAAGTTGCAGCAACTTCTGCCCAGCTACAGCCATAAGCTGCCGCAGGAGAAGAAGATGTGCAATGGATACTCCCTTAGGCTGTTGCACTTCTGAGGTCCAGTGTACAGCCTGGCTTGGTGGGAAGCTCTGGTCTTCTGCAGATTGATGCCACCTTGGCCCAGACCGCATCCAGTGAGAGTGTCAGCAGGCAGGATTAGTCTGTGTACTCACCATCTTGTGTTCTCTCAGCTGACAGTGTCACAAGAAAATCTTTCTATCATAAAAGAGATAATGAGCACTACTCACTGCCTGACACGCTGCAATGTTTATTTACAGTAATAAAAAGGAGGAAGGTGGCCAAAGGTGTGATCTGAATCCAGGAAGTCTGGGAAAACTGCTAGGAAGTAGTGATGGCTGTTCCCTGCCCCAGTTACAAAGGGACACTGCAGGTGTTGGGTTTTGAATCCATGGTATATACAAAGGCAAACTTCTGGTCATTTGCATTTCTGGTGTTGGTTTTGGTTTTTGGTTTGTTTTGGACTTTTTTTTTCATGCAAAGAAGAACAAATTCCTTTTTCTCTCTCTTAATTGTGTGGAGACCTCAGAGTGGTCGGAGGAACAGAACAGAGGTTGTTATGCTCTCTATAAAAACCATCCAGATGCAGAGAGTGAGCTAAAGATGAAAATAAACATGGCAGTTGCCCTCCTCTTTTTCCTTGCACCATTGTGCAACAGGAGGGGAGATGGTGGGCTCTGGTTTGGGCTACACAATCAAGGCAGCGCTCTGCTCTCAGGGTACTGCAGTACTTGTGGGTCCCCAGCTGGTACAAAGCCCTGGGAGGAGCAGCAGAACAAGAGTTAAAATATCAGCGTGGGTGCAGAACATGGGAAGGCCGAAAACAGCCATGAAACCCAGGAAAGGCAACAGATAAAAGCAAGGAAATGGCAGGTGCTGGGTGGAGTGGTGACGACACCAAGGCCACACCACCGATAAGGCCACCAGGCAGACGTGGGGCAAGAGCGATGTGATGCAATCCTGTCTGGCCAGCTGCCATCTGTGCCCACTCAGATGGAAAGCCTGCAAACAGAGCTGCAGTCCCCTAGGAGGGCAGAGGTGTAGTAAGGGCTCATGATGCGATGAGCAATCCTGGATGAGCACATGGATGTGGGCCCACGGGTGCCACAAGCACAGAGGCAGGGGCAGCGCTGCGAGGGAGCAGGCCTGAGATTGGTTTCGGAAGTAGAAGTCTCCTTGCTGTTGCCACTGTCTCCAGTAAAGTTCATGTCTCTTGCAGGTGGTGAGACTAGGTCTCCAGCTCCTCAGGCAAACTCAGAACTTTCACATCTGCCCTCCCTGTGTCTTGAAGCCTTCTACATCACCACCTTGCTGGTGAAAGTGCAGGGAGAAAATGGCAGAGCCAGCTGGGGCTGCATAGACAATGTGAGGGAAAGCAGCCACTAGAAAACCTCCTGCCCCACATGAGGGAAAATTTCCCCTCCTCTTCTTTGAAGGGTACAGTAGGCAGGATTTTCATTAGGGATTGCGAGTCTGTGCTTGGCAGAAAAGCTTGAAAAACAAAACTAGTTTGCAAGAGGTAATTTACCCTTCCTCACCTCCTAGCATTTTAATTTGCTTTGTGAAGGCAGTGGAATTTTAACATCACTGAGGAATGAGGTGGAGGAAGATCAAGCCTTATATCAGCCAGCAGCTTTGCTACAGCACTACTGACCTTGCTGCCTCCAGCACAGAGGAGATGCCGACATCTCCTGCCACCCTCTATCCAAGGAGAGTGATCTGGAGCACACAATATGTCCCAGCAGCACAGCCCCAGCCTGTTGCTCCTGCACTGCTGCTTGCATGACCAAAGAACCAGGCCATGCTTGGAACCAGAGGCAACAGAGGCAGCGCCAGAGGCCCTACAATCAGCTTTTGGATGTTTTCCTTGATAGTAAAAACTTTGAAGATGACTTTAAAGGTCCAAGATAGCCCTCGTCTAGAGCTGTGAAATGTGTAGGTGTGGGAGCAGTTTGCAGGAGGGGGCTCTGTGTTGTTCATGTTGTTGAGTGTTGGCTAGATGTGAATCTAAGGACATATATCCATCTGTGCTGGAGACTGACAGCTGCTTGTCCCATGGACCCAGCCTGCTGGTGGCAGGGCCCTTCAGGGCTCACCCAACAAACCTTGTGCTCAGCAGGGCTTGGTCAGGTAACATGTCCTGCCAAAGAGGAAGATGTCTCACCTCTCTGCTGGTTTGGGTTGTTCGCCTTCTGGGGTAAGGCTTCTTTCCTGACTCCTGACCTGATCATCTCAAGACTGCAGTTTTTGACAATTGCTTTTTATTCTGTCATCTAGCACCACCAAAAAGAGATTGGCTTCATGAGTTTCCCTCACAGCAGTCATAGGCTGCTATCAGATCCCCCTTGGCCTCCCTTGTACTAGACTAAACAAGACTAACAGGACCCCATGTGCCTTGGGAACAACTGCTAATGCAGTTAAATATTTACTTTAGTTGAGGGATTTCCAAAGTGGAATAATAATGAAAGCCAAAGGTTATTGAACTGTGTAAACTCCGTGAAGAGGGAATATAAAACATGTGCACAGCTGCCTCGGCAAAGCAGAGGAATGATTCTGCGAGGGGAACCTTGAGCTGGTTATGTTCCCTCTTCCCAAAACCTGGTCTCAGCCCTGCCGAGTTGCGTGGATGGAGCTCCAATAGAAGGAGGTAAGCAGCCTCTTGCAGAGCCCTGGCCACAGGGGATGATCAAGCTGTCCCCTTTTGTCTCAGACAGACAGGGCCAATGTGTACCTTCCTCTGGGGAAGAAACATCCTAAGCACAGTCATAGTCAGGTCCTCAGCAAGTACAAGTGTGTGAGCTCCGTGCATCTGGAGCTCTCCCAGCCTTCCAGTGGTTTCTGTAGAGCACCTGCCCCCTGCTCACCCCTGGTACACATGATACATCTCATCTACTCCCCTGGGGAAGGTGACTCTCTGTCCCTTCTAGCCCAGACCTCATTTCAGCCAGTCTGACCCAAGAGTTTTTAGTCAACATTGGTCTTACACTGACTTTATGACCAGTGGTCCTCTTTCCCATCCTTCACCCTTCACTGATTGATTTTGTTTCACCAAAGGAAAGTGGGGACAGATGTAGAAAATTGAGCTTCTGAAAAAGAGCAGATAAGAATTCTCGTACTGATGTCAAGCATCCAGTCTTGCAGGCAAAGCAGCTGGGATATTCTGGGGTCATGATGCTTGTTGAAAAGATGGTGTTTCTTACCACTAAGGATCACCTCCAGCCTCTCTGTCCGCTCCCTGCTGTGTGTACCACCTCTGTGTATATAATCTGAGTATCCCAGACCCCTTTGAACACACTGAATCTTATGATACAGATAATATTGCTCTGTCAATCTCATCTGCAGCCAAGGTGGTGAGTGAGTGGAGTAAGGTATTAAGCCTTCCTCCACACCGTGACTATGTGGCTCCTCTGAGCATAGGCAGTGACTACATCTGCAGCTCTCTGTTCCCAGGCAGCTGAATTTTGTACTCTCCTGACCCTCTGCACCCCTAGCCTGTCCCATCCCACCCAGTGACTCTGTGGGCTTGCTGCAGCATGGTGACAGGCCTCCTGTTGTGTTTGGATCCTGACCAGTGCTTCAGGCAGCTGAGTATCCACCTGGCTAGGTCTCATGGGATAATGCCACAATGCCACCACCCAAACCAGCCTGAATTTCCTGGCTTTTCTATGTCTAGTCTCACAACTCAGGCGGAGATACCTGTCACATGTGAAGAACAGCAGCTGCAAAGCTGAAGGGATGGTTTGGGTGAGATAAATTCAAAAGTAGCTGGCTGGAGTAAGCAGAGAAGAGCAGCACTGCCCAACCTGATGTGTTGGTTTTGCATGGCCT
>VZTN01029702.1:14670-41838 GCA_013400515.1 Erpornis zantholeuca | reverse complement strand
GGGGGATGCAGAGATCCACCCGCAGCCCGTGGGGATCCACGGGGGAGGCAGAGATCCACCCACAGCCCGTGGGGAGGTGCCCGTGCCGGAGCTGGTGGATGCCTGGAGGAGGCTGTGATCCCATGGCAGACCCAGTGGAGAGAGGGGCCCTGCTCCCAGGCTGGAGCAGCCTGTCCTTGGAGGACTGCACCCCGTGGAAGAGACACCCACGGTGCAGCAGTTTGAGGGGGACTGGTGCCCATGGCGGGAATTCATGTTGTAGCTGTTTTGGCAGGACTGCCATTCATGAGATTGGAACCACACTGGAGTAGTTCTCAGAGAACTGTCTCCCATGGGAGAGATCCCACAGGCTCCCAGGGGAAGGACTCCTTTCCCTGAGCAGTGGAATAGAATCTCGGTGATGAACTGACTAAACCCCTGTGCCCTGTATCCCTGTGCTGTTGGTGGGAAGTAGGGTGGGGCTGGGGGAAAGAAAAGGTGTTTTTAAGGGCTTATTTTACTTCTCATTATCTTCTTCTGATTGTGTTTGTAATAAACTTACTTTGTACCTCTAAGGTGAGCCTGTTTTGCCCTTGGAGTGTTTTTCTCCCAGTCCTTATCTCAATTCACAAACCCTTCATTAAATTTTTCTCTCCTCTGTTCAGCTGTATCAGGGGACGGTGAATGAGTGACTTCCATGAGTGCCTGGTGTTTGGCTAGTGTCAAACCATGACACCCAACTACTGTGCAAAGGGATTGTAAAGCAGCTTCCAGTGCTGCCACCTGAAGCTGACAAGTGGGAAGCTTCAGGGGAAAGCTTATCTTATGCCTAAGAGTGCCTAAGTGATCCATTTGGGTGTGTGGTCCAGCTGCTCCCAGCATGGATCAAAACACTACTTTTCCCAGCGTTGTTGAGATAAGGCTGTGCCCTCCCCTTTAAAGGCTGGCACAAGCAGAGCGAGGTGCACGAGCAGGTCTGCCTGAACTGACCATGCCTGCAAAGGAGCTGCTGCTGCTGCTGGTGGCAGCAATGCTAACTCTCATTGCTGCCGGAGGTAAATCTGCTCTACTGCTGGATCATCAGTGGTGGGTTGGGAATGACAAACAGGCAATGGGATTGAGGGAGATGCATGATAAGGCAGAAAGACCCAGAAATTCTGGTTTGGAGAGGCGGTGAGGTGAGGGCAAACAAACGGTGCCAGCATGGTGAGGAAGAAGGACTGGAGCAAAACCACCGTGCCCTCCTTATTAGCAGTTTGTGGCAAAGGTTACAGGCTGGTTCATCAAATATATTGTGCTTGGGAGAGGTCTGGGATAGGGGAGGGTCCACAATGTGAACAGGAACCAGGCCCTGGGAGGACAGCATGTACACTGCGGTGGCAGCTGCTGTAGTTCCTGCCTCCATGAAAACTGGCAAGTCTTTGCAAGAACACTATGTGCTCAGCATATTTATGTGGGAAGCACCTGTTTGTAGGCACTGGATAGCCATGGGTACCTACCTGCAGGGAGTGGTGGTCCTGCAGCTGCCTGTGTGTGAGCCTTCATGCTCCCAGGAGGTTTATGCACTGCACATGTGGGCTGTGAACTGTAGCTACTGTTCTGCTTGCCTGAGAAAAAGGAACCCACCAAATGCTGCTCTCCCTAGAGGTGGCAGTTGCTCAGCTGTGCAATATCACCAAGCCTCATCCCTCTGAGGATACCCCATGCCTCCATGCCTCATGCTGCATTGCATTGTTTCCCATTTCCTGAGATGTGTTGGATGCTCTGTGGAGCTTCTGACCCAGAGACTGGGAGAGAGGGCTGTTGGGAGAGGGTTTCAGGGGTGGAAACAGCCGTTCACAGCTTTGTCCCAGCCAGCTCAGCTGTGGATGGAAGCTGTGCACCCTGCTGCTGGCAGGGAGGGATGGGAGTGGCATGCAGCAGCAAACTGATCCCCCCTCATGAAACCCATAAAGCTAATTCAGTCCTGGGTGGGCTCTGCATGACACTGCCTTCCCTTTGGTTTGGATGTGAGCCTCTGTGATTATCTTGTGCTTTTGCCGTCAGGCACAGGTGTGCCACACTCATGGGTCTTTGCTGTGTTTCAGGGGCAGAGCTGAATGAAAGGAGTGGCCTGAGAAGGGTAAGAGGTTTCTGGTTTTTCCTTATTCATGGGTTGAGATGGGCATGCCTGGGAGAAACATTGTTCCCAGCAATCAACCCCAGCCTCATGGGAACTAGTGTTCCAGCACCAAACCCACACCAAAGCCCAGGCCACAAGTCCACTGAGGCATTCAGCAGCCCCTGCTCCTCTGTGGGCATGCCCAGCTCCGAGACAGAGGGAATCAGGCTGCCAGTGGCACTTGCTCCTTCCTGAGTGCTCTGGGGAGAAGAGATGGGTCCTGAAATGTGTGCTGTGGTTTCTCCTTTGCAGCCAGTGTGTGAAGACCTGGTTCACCTGCAGGCCTGCCCCCTCCTGTACTTGCCCATCTGTGGGAGCGATGGGAATACCTATGCCAATGAATGCCAGCTCTGTGTGGAAAAAATGTAAGCTCCTGCCCTTGGCAGAGACCTCCTGGGTATAATTTTGTCTGTCTGAAACTGGGTGCTTATGAAGTACAGTCATTCAGGCTTCCCAGAGCCTGGGAAAAGCCACGGCAGGCTGCACTTGCATGGCAAATAACACAAATGTGTGCTGGGCTGCAGGAGGGGAGGGATGACCAGCTTGTCAAGCAAAGCTGCAAGGAAGTGCAGAGGAGCTGCACCCAGCCAGTCTGAGGAAGGGAATGCCTGGGGGTATCCAGCAGCAGCCATGCAGTTCTAGATGGGATGGAGCCAGAGTCTTCTTGGTGCAGGCAATACAACATGGGGCAACAACCACCAACAGCAGCCCCTGAGGGTGATAATCCGACACAGGCACCAGGTCAAATGGGTGGTGCACCACGGATGTGTGAGGGGGAGTCTCCATTCTCAGAGGTGGTGTTTGGGGCTCAGATAGAGCCATGGCCACCATAAGCTCATGTTGGGACAGCCCTGCTGTGAGCCGGGTGGGCTGCAGACGCACCACCAGTGCCACAGGCCCTGGGACGGCACATCCATGAGCCAGGATGTTGCAGGAAAATGAGCAGATCAATTTTGTGATAGTCAGCTCCATTCCACTTGATGGAATGCAGCCAAAGTATGACTCACTGAGTCATTTTTTTGGTCTCTCACTCTTTTTTCCTATATTATTCTAGGAAAACCCGGCAAGACATCCGGATTTTGAAAGACGGGGAGTGTCAAGATACCTGAGTTTTCTGATACCTTTCCTGAGCCTAGAAACAGGTGATTAATTGATACTGTGTGCTCTGAGCTGATTGCACACTTAAGCCACCTATGGTGAATAATAACATGACATGCACAATCCTGATTTCAACAGCAATTTTTTTCATGCATGGCTGGGGGAAAACAGCATAAGCAAGTTCCCACCGAGGGCTACTAAAAGTGCACAGTCAAAACAGTAATTTTAAGTCTACATAACAAACCAAGATGCTCTGCGTAGAGGATTATCTCACCCACAGACCTGCGAGAAAAGCTGTTGGGGAGTAGCAAGGAATACATGAGTCCTGGTGAGGAAAATGCTGAACAAGCGCAGTTTTTTTCTGTAGGAGGCAATTTAGTGAAGGGACAGTAAAGTTTCTTTGGCACGGAAGAAGATAACTCCCTGGCTCTCTAGTAAACTGCTTCACTCCCTCCAAAGTGGATATAAATTGAAAATAATAACATCTGCACTTCTCATATTAGATGTTATTCTGCTTTTTATCTAAGGCCCTTTCACAGAGCAATCAGCTCAGGTAACACGTGGGAGCATGGGAAGAGCCTGAGTGGAGACAGTGAACACAGGGGAACCCAAATGTCTGCTCCAGCACTTGAGAAAAACACCTGACTGAAGAATTTTCAGGTGTGGGTTGCTCCTGATGTCAGGGCCATCTTTGAGATTGTGGCAGGGCTCAGTCCCACCAAGGTAACAATGTCAGTGTGCATCAGCAGTCTTTGGGGCTGCTCTGCTCTTTCACCTCCCACTTCTAGCACAGGGACACAACTCACCTTTCACAAAATACCTGCAACGAAGCCATACAACTTGGGCATGCAAGGAGCGCCCTTTGCTCAGAGTGGCAGAGATCTGAGGGTACTGACTGATGCAGGATTTGCCTCCTGCGTTCAGTTTGGTCTCGCACCAGATCTTGCATTCATATAGAATTACTGGCTGAGACTTCTGATCAGCTTTGAAGAGCCCTTCAGGGTGAACTGCAACCTTCCAAGGATAGCTCTGTACTCACCTGTAGGAGATTATGCTGCTCTGACTTGCTACCATATTAGTATCCTATGCAGCTCTCATTTGTGAGCATCTGAGTAGGAGTCCAGGGTCCATCATGTGGTCAAGTGAGCTCCCCAAAGTCAGTGACCATCTGTCTCAGAGTCTGGGAATGACAGAATTGCAACAATGCTTGAGGTTGGAGTCCTTAAGCTACAAAAGTAATGATATTTGTCAGTCAATTTAAGAGATGGGGCTGCATTTTCAGCTGATATAAATAAATTTCAACAAAATTGCCAGTATCATGACTATTGTGCTTGGCCAGCTGGAATTCACCCTCTCACCCAGTTCTGCACCTTGCAGGTAGGACACCCATAGCACCACAATGCGCAACAAAGCCACTACTGACAGATTTAAGGCTGTAGCTGGAAGTAGTATTGAGGAGCATAAAACAGCTGTGCTCAGTCAGATGGATGGCATCCGCTATTTTGTGTCCCAGAGGCAGCTGCTGTCATGAAAAGCTTTATTCTCCTTAGAAAGTTTTCTCCCAGGCTGGAAAGTCCTGGCCTGACTAGGTGCTCAGGGTTGTCCAGTGCTTTGATTTTCCCTGTTTTCCTTTCCTGAGCCCTTTCCACTTCTGCAGTGGAGGGGGCACCCGTCCACAGCTGCTGCTATTACACCACCTGCTCATTTGTCCCAGGGCTCTGCAAGCCTGTTTGTCCCCTTCCAGTCCCCAGATAGTATGGAAGAGGTGGTCTGGCTGCATGCTACTCTCTGTGTTGCCTGTTCTTCTTTGCAGACCCTGTTGTCTCCCCTGCCTCACCACAGGGAAGGGCTTCGGTAGGGTTATGAACCCCAAAACAAATCCACAGTGAACAACACAAATGTGTTGCTCACTTCTGTCCTAAGGTTTTCTGCTCCTGCTGCTGCCAACCCAGCCACAGGCAGGATTATTTGGGCAGCTCTATCCCAGGTTTCTGCCTCTGGGGAAGGTTATGCCCAGCTTAGCACAGTGCATAACCGGGGTGCGTTTTCCCCCAGGGTGGGCAAGTGTCACCAGCATCTCAGCCCCACGCCAGGCCTCGAGCTGCACAGGCAGAGTGGCTGCAGCCCAAAAGAGTGTGTGTGCTGTGTATGCCCTGAGAGGCAAGACTATTTATGTGCAGAGGCTAGGAAAAAACAACACAGACGATTCAGAAGCTCTTCTGAAGAGGGAAACCACATGCCTCCAGCACAAACTGGAGTGTTTATTCAGAAACTGCAGAACTAAAGCACAGACTAATAGGCCAGACCTGCAAGGTCAGAGCTTGGGCAGCCACAGGACAGGGTAGCTGTTGACTCAACACACAGCAAATTCAGAGATGCTCATCCTCCCTAGGGACTTGTGGATTTGGCTGTTTATTTCACATGGCTCAAAAGCAAGTGGCAGACCAAGGGAATGGTGAAGGCAGTGATTGAACACCACCATAGACCTCAGGGCCTGTGCAAGAGCAGCCTGGTGCAGAAAGCCTGACTCCGAAACCCAGCAGATCTGTGTCTGGCAAGGTCAGGTGAGACTCAGGAAGCAGCTGGTGTACAGCAAGATGCCTCTCATGTCCTGATCTGTGCCACAGAGCATGCACATGAATTTACACTTTTGCATATGCTTTTCCTGTTCAATTTATCCATCTGTTTCTCATCTTTTCATACTTCAGCCAAGGCAGGGAGAGAAAAGGATTATCTGCTTTCACAGGCACCATAGTTTGTCACACAGAGCAATGAGCAGCCCTGCTCCCAGAGCAGTGTGTTGCAACCAGGCAAGTTTCCTCAAGTCAGAGAGTGAAGGACAAGCCTGCAAGTTGCTTCTAGGTTATTGTCATGTGAGACAAAACTGGAAGAAGTACCCTGGCACCCTGTAAGAGTGGCAGCAGCATAGCTACCCACGTTGAGCAGGGCTACATCCATGACTGCAGGGAGGGATATGTAGGATATTGCTAGATATTGCTTTGCAGTAGCCTTGAGGCTCCCACTGACTTAATCATAACTCCAAGTCCTGGTGTTGTGTCTACAGTGAAGCAGTCCCACCAACAGCAGGATCCAGCCCTAGGAGTGTTTGTCCCTTGGACAGAACTTTCCTAAGATATTTGTCTGTTAAAGCATGTGGGGGCATGGTGAGATGTACCCAAGGTTGGTGACGTTCCCCTACCAAGCAGCTGCAATGACATTTGAGGAGTCTGTGACACTGGAGATGCTCAGGTTGCTGAACACTCAATTGGACATCTTCCAGAGCCTCACCTAGGAAATGGGATGCATCCGTGAACATGGCCCAGGGCTAGCTGAATGAAAGTGAAATGCGGAAAGAAAGGGGAGGGAAGCAGTACTTGGCACACTGTAAAGTGTCCAGCTACAACAGTTTGTGCAGCCAACACTGGCCAGGAAGTTTAACCTACTTGCACAAATTCCTCTGCAGCAAAGGGATGCAGCTTTGGCCACATCTGCGGGGGAGCTCTGCCTGAGAAGAGTTTGCTGCATTGCTGGTGCTTGTGGGACACAGTGTCCCTGGCACTGTGGGCAAGACTCTAACTCTCAGTCCCTCTGAGACTTCAGTTGTCTGTCCCTCTTCAGAGCACAGACAACTTGAAAGCAGGTGCTAGGGCCTGTAATTTCCATGTTGCTAACCACTACCAAAGTTTTCCTTGGGATACTGAAATAATTTCCTTGGGCATTTAAAGTAATTTACACTCAAGAGACAAGTGTCTTACAGAGATTTCCTTCCCCAGAGATGCAAGTGTAAGCTCTGTAAGATTTTAAGTCCATCTATTGCATTAAACACATCTAAAGAACCTGGGGGCACAGTGACTCTTTGTTTTACAAATGCTCCCTTCAAGGTCGAAGACAGGAAATGGAGAAAGATTCACAGTACGGCTCTGCAGTGTCTTATGGCAATGTTTTGCTGAGTCAAGAGTCACTTATCAGCCCTCACCAGGCTTTAGGGTGACTGAGTAGATGGTAGGTGTGGGAAGCTGAGTTAGCCACAGCCAGTGCACACCCAGTTCCTGTGGAGCACTGAAACACACAGGGATTTCCACCCTTTCTTCCATGTTTCATACCACCTGCAATCAGCCCAGAATATAGAATCATGGAAATATTCAGGTTGGAAAAGGACCTTAAGATGATGAAATGCAACCATTAACTGCCATGTGCAACAGGAAACCATGTCAACACATCTTTTAAATATCTCCAGGAACGGTGACTCCACCATTGCCCTGGGCAGCCTGACATCCAACCTAAACCTACTGCAGAGCAATTTGAGGTCACTTCCTATTGTCCTGTTACTTGGGAGAAATATGGACTGCCACCAGTCTACAGTCTACTATCAGGCAGCTGTAGAGAACAATACGGTGTCCCCCCAGGTTCCTTTTCTTCAAGCTAAATACCCTTGTCTCCCTCAGTCACTCCTCATAGGACTTGTTTTCTAGACCCTTTGCCAGCTTCTTTGGTTTTCTTTGAACACACTCTAAGCACCTCAGTTTCTCCACCTGGGGTATGAATGTGTGTATAGACTGGGGAACAAGAGACTGGAGAGCAGCTCCATGGAAAGCCTGGACCTGGAGGCCAATGGCAAGTTGAACATGAGCCAGCAGTGCCCTGGCAGCCAGGAGGGCCACCTGTGTCCTGAGGTGCATCAGGCACAGCATCCCCAGCCAGGCAAGGAGGGGATTGTCCTGTTCTGCTCTGCACTGGGGCAGCCTCACCTCCAGTGCTGGGGATAGGGCTGGGTATTGTTTTGGGCATAAGAAAGACATTGAGCTCTTAGAAAGTGTCCAAATGAAGGTGACAAAGATGGGGAAGGGCCTTGAGGTGAAGCCATAGGAGGAGTGGCTGAGATCACTTGGTCTGTTCACCCTGGAGAAGAGGAGGCTGAGGAGAGATCTCATTGCAGTTACAACTTCCTTGTGAGGGGAAGAGGAGGAGCAGACACTGATCTCTGCTCTGTGGTGACAGTGACAGAACCTGAGGAAACTGCATGAAGCTGAGTCAGGGGACATTTAGGTTGGATATCAGGAAAAGGTTTTTCACCCAGAGGGTGGCTGGGCACTGGAACAGGCTCCTAAGTGAAATGGTCACAGCACCAAGTATGTCGGAGTTCAAGAAGCATTTGGACAATTCTCTCAGGCACATGGTGTGATTTTGTGGTGTTCTGTGCAGGGACAGGAGTTGTACTCAATGATCCTGCTGTGTCCTTTCCAGCTCAGCTATTATATGGTTCTGTGATAATGTGTTTTTTGCAATGAGGGACACAAAAACAAAAACAATTTTCAAGGTCTGATATGTTTTTCCCCCTCCACAAGCAATGCCTTTGCACAGCAAGTATCCTGCCAGCACACAGTTTTCAGACATCTGCATGACCAGGGTGTCTCTAGGGCTGTGCAGAATCACACAGTGCTGGAACATGGACACCCTCACCAGCCTGGGACAACTTGCCTTCATTTGTGACTGAGCTACAAGAAACTATTCTGTGAATGACTTGGTAGCCACACATCTCTTTATGCCATCCATGCTCCTGGCCCACCCTCCCATATCAGAGCCTTCCCATATCTGCTTTGCTGCCACCACCCTGTTGCTTTTTTGGGGCTGTTAGCTCTACTCTGGAGGTACCATGTAATCTGCAGTGGACAAAGGGCAGGAGCCCTAGAGCAAAGTGGTAACTCAGGGGATAAGAAGAGTGGCAGCAGAGATGACCAAAGACCTCCAGGGTTACATCTTAAGAAATCCACACGCATAAAGTTTCAAGCTCTGGACCTTCCATAGACCTAAAGAGAGATCCTGCTGAGAGCAAAGGATGTACACTAAAAATAAAAAAGACTGGCAAAGATTGGAGGCAGCTAGATCTGCTCATCCCTGAGGAGCTGCTCTGCCTCAGGGCAGGTCCTCATACTGCTCAAGGAGGGGGGATCATCCCTGCAGTGAAAGGCAGTCAGGTCCCAAAGGACCTGGGAGTAGACACATTGCCAAGTTCTTCTACCAACCTTTGAGCCACTTTTGAATTCATGGGGGGCAGGGAAAAAAAGGGATTAGGGGACTAGCACCTCACCAATGTGTAAGTAGTTGAGTGTCTCATGGAGAAAAGTGCTGGTAGCAGCTGAGCACACTAGAAACTGGCTAAAGAGATGTCTCTGGTCCATCAGAGTTGTTATATACAATATAAGCTTTTCTGTGCTATCCTGGCATAAGAAAAAATGAAGGCAGTTTTCAGGAGAAACCAAGATTACCCTCTCATCCCATATGCACTGATCTGGCCATTCCCACAGAGCAAAGAACAGACTCTTGACATCGAAGCCATTGTACCAAGCAGCAGCTTCCCCTCTGCAGCAATACCAGCCCCACAGAAGGTCCTGCAGAGGCTGCACAAGCCTGCAGGCTAGGCAGGGCTGGGGCTGCAAGGGGCCACCAGCAGTTAGGAACAGCCACTGAAGGAAATCATCCTATGGGAGCAACAGAACATCTGGGTCTTCCCACTGGTTTTACTGGGGCTGCCCATTGCCATCCTGCTTCATGAGTGAAGTGCTTTGCTCACAGTCCTGATCCACCAGGGACTGGACCAAAAAATCATTGGGAAGTCCTTAACATGCACAGACAGGCTGGCATGGATCTATTATTCTGTCAGGATCCCAGAAAGGTGGTACAGCTCTTGGACAGGCAACATGACTTAGGCAGTCTCCATCCTTAGGGGTTTCCAAAGAATATATCAATACAGCAGCCAGTCCTGCTGTGAGGGGAGCTGGAGGATGTCTCTTCCCACCAGCACTACTAGGATCCTATGCAAACACCTTCAGATAGCATATATTCCATTTCAGACCTCTCAAGGGGTCCTTAAGGACTAACCACACATTCCTGCATCTCACTCTGGAAAGTAGCAGTGAGGCAGTGTCGAATCCAGCCCTGCCATGCAGCTTCTGTCCACTGCAAAGGAGAGCTTTTGAGTCACAGTTCTGCAGCTCTAAGTGTAAATTTCCTATCTGAAGTGGAATTATTTGCAGTATAAAAGCACTAACATGTTTTGGAATCCACACAGTAGATCCCGGACAGAGACTCGTACACCTTTGCACTCTGATAAGGAGAATATTATTACCCTCCTAGTGGCCTGGCCAGATAAGAGGTTTGGGGCGGGCAGTCTGCATTTTTTTCAAGCTCTCATTATGCCACACCAGTATCTCCAGATGCTGTTTCCAGGGAACTAAGCTGCTTTCTAATTAAAACTGCAAAGAGCAATGGAGACTTTAGGCAAAGACGGTGCTTCTTCGGACCCTTCTCAGCCATCCTCTGAAGCCTGTGAGGAGTATGCTGTGCCAGGTAATGATGAGAACATTCCTAACTGGAGTTTTCCGAGAGAGGACAGAATGATTTTTGTTACCAGTGTTTCTAAAAAAGGAATTAATAATTACTAGTTTATGTTTGGGGGTGAAGGCTGTACATTTAATAGCAAATACATGTGTTTTTTTACATGTTATATTTCAGATCACAAAGGCAGAAGCACTTAAAAAGGCTTTCCAACTAAAGTCCTTCAGAGAGCATCAGTAGATTGTCTGTTTGCAGATTGGCAGTACTGTCTCATTGCTTTTATAACTTAGTATTTTTTTTCTTTTCATTTCATTTCTGTTTCTTTGTGTCCTCTAGTAAATATTTTTTCATCAGGATGCATATGTTTTACTATGATCTTTCCTGTTTAGTGCTGGCAGGTGACAGGCAGCTTTGGAGCTGTTGTGGGGGTGCTTTCTTGGAGTTAGAAGAGAATGAGGGGTGTTTTCTTAGAATGGACTAGGAAGGAGATTGATTGCAAGCAGCTAAAATTGCTTTTACAGTTCACAATACATTTTGAAAGGAAATCAAAATTACCTTGGCTGCAAATGGGATGCACAAGGGATTATGTACTTCAGTAGCTGAACTGAAACCCTGTGCAGATCCTGCTACTGCAACTTGTAACCTCATCTTCCCAGGGAGTTTACTGCCTTTTTCTATGTGGATGGCAGAGTCATCTCCTGCTGGCTGAGCCTTACTGTCTCTGTTACTGCTTCATGTCAGGGAACAACTTCACAGTCTTGGGAGTTATTCTCAACTTCCCTGGACAGGGTCCTGGGCAGTCTGATGTAATTTTAAATTTGACTCTCCTTTGATGAGGACATTGGAACATAGACCAACATAAATGCTTTCCAAGCTAAATTTCTGTAAGATTATTATTAATTATCAGAAGTGTCTCATGTAAAAGCCTACTCTGGGTAGACTATGGCTCCTGATGTTAGTTTTGCATTGTCCCGTCCTGGACTACAATTTTTTTTGCATTTAATAGACACCTAGGATAAAAGAGCTGTAATGCCAGCTCAGCCTCAGAAGTTTTTCTCACCTTGACACTTCTTCCATCTGATCAAGGGTATGACAAAATGACAATTTTTCACTGATTTTATGACTTTAGTGTGGGCTGAGGCTTTTTGTGAAAGGAGCTGGATCTGATTACATCTGGAAAGAGCAGGTCATAGTTTTGCTTTTCCATTGTGTGGGTTTTGTTGAAACTATGAAAATCAGTTATTTTGTGATCTCTTCAGAGTATGTTTGGGAAGAATTCCCTCTCCCTCAAGGCCTCAGGGCAGTGTTGCTCCTGAACAATACCCTTTTTCTCCCAGGACTGGGTGTCATGCTGCTTGATTTGAGACAAGTTTTTATTAGCATGGCTTAGAGTCTAAGCTAGAAATCATCACAGTTTGCTGTCTTTTATGACAAAGACATGGAGAAGTGAAGTTCAGACCACTCGCCAGGCTGGTCTTTGCCTGAGAAAGTCATTTGGGGCCCTCTGCAACCAGTGAAATGGGCACTGCTTAACCTGGCCAAGGAAGGCCTGTCAGAGGGTGACTGGAATCTGGGGAGTGCTCCTCTCTGCTGATGGCTGTAGGCAACCTGCACATCCTGCCCAAATAATAAAGCCAGTGTTGGAGCTTTCTCATAGCAGTTAAGTTTCTCTTTAGCTCTGCCATGGTCTTCCTCACAGCTGCAGACCAGCTTGGGGCTGTTTGTGTGGTGTTTGGGACCAATCTTCTCATCCCCAGCAGTGTGTACTAGCTCTATGTTGGTCTCTGGTTGGATCACCATCCCCCACAGAGTCTCAGCCTAATGCATGTGAGCATCTGTGTAGGGTAAGGCTCTGCCCTCTGGCTCATCCTTGCCCCCACAGAGCTGTTCCTTTTTTTTTGAAGGACTGTATGTTCCACAGGTGAAAGCTTTCTCCTTGGCTGTTGGATAAACATCTTAATTTTAGCTGTGGCCAGTTCCAGCTATCTGGGGAAAAGGGGAACAATGGAGCAAACATGTAAAATTATCTTGCAGTCTGTACTGATGTCTGACCAAAGGCATCAGGCCTCAGGTCCCTACAGTAGGGGAGTAGGTTCAACGTGGGTCCCCCCAAGGAATTTCAACTGGAAATTCAGAGTCGTTGTCAGGTTAGGAGCCTGGGAGTTTTGGGTGCTGTCATCAAATCCTACCCACTGAGGCTGCACTGGAAGTACAGCACTCAAGTAGTTTCATACCAAGATACCCTTTGTGACAAAAAAAAAAGCATGGCCTTTTGCATCAATACTCTAGTACTAGGCAGGGAGGGATCAGATTATCCCTTGACCAGAATGTCATGTTAGCACTCACTTTATCCTCGTAGATGTCATCATAACCCGTCGCTTGAGAGACCGGGAGTCGCTCAGAAAAAGAAAGGCGGAAGCCCTCGAGAAGGAGTCAGCTCTGTGGGTTGTGAGGTAAATCTTGCTTTTACTGCCAAATTGCTTTAGTGGTGCACTTAACCTGAGCCCAGGCATGGCCCAGCCCCATCGTCTTTCACCCAAGGAGAGAACCATCAGTCTTCAGAGGGGAAAGGTGACCTGCAGCCAGTAGCTGCTCAAGGTCTATGCAGGCACTGGGGGGCAGAGATGGACGGGGGGGTGGCAAGCAAACCTCAACCATAGTGTGGGGCTGAGGAAGAATTTGTTGCCCAAGCCCCTGCCCACCGGTGCAGCCGCAGAAGGCTGTTGTGCAGGGCTCAGAAAGGGGGCTGCAGGACTGCAGCTTCTGCCAGCATGAACTGGGTCACGATCGCAACAGGGGACCCAGCAAAACAGGCTTAGGGCAGAAGGGAAAGTCCTTTGTCCTATTCCCAAGTCATCATCCCTGTGAATTCCCCTGGCAGAGACTATATGAGCAAACAGCAAAAGAGAGCCAGAAGAGCCAAAAGAGGACGGGGCCGTCGGACAGTGGTCAAGGCTGTCCTGTTATCAGAGCCAGCAGTGGATCCCCAGCCTGACCCACAGGAGGAGGCTGAGCCAGTGCCTTCTGAGCCGGCATTGCCTGAACCAGTGCATGAACAGCAGCCACCTATGCTGACCATCCCAAACATGGTCAGTGGGATGCAAGCAGTGGCAATGGACGGGGAGCTGCCATCCAGGAGCTTGGACCCTGCTGGTGAGTTGCCACAGAGCTGCTGGTCCCATGGTGGCTAGGGGGGGAAGTGCCATGCTGCCTCTTGAGGACTGTCAGCCAAGGGTGCCCACCTCACCAACAATGATCCGACAGCATCTCCATGGCATGGGTCCCTACCCTACAAAACCTGGGTAGCTGAGAAAGGGTGGGGGAATGGTGGGACTGTGGGGACAGACAGCCCTCTCCAAGTCAAGGGGAGGGATAACGAGTCCACTATTGTCAGTAAGTCATTGGGATGGGGTTATGGACCTGGTCCTTAATAACTCCTTTTCCTAAGAACACTTCTGTGGCTCTGCCGAGAGCCATGTTAGCCCAGAGGGCTAAGATCTTTGTGAAGATCTCTTCTCTGTGGAAAGAAGATATGTTTTTTTGAGGTCAGAACTGGTTAGGGGAGCCTGATTCCAGACATGCTCTGTCCAGAGCCTATCCAGTTTCAGGTCTGACACTGGGTTGGTGGGAGAGCAAAGTGAGCACTGGGACAAGGTGTGGCGTCTGCAGGCAGCTACACCTTTGAAACCTGTCAGGACTGAGGCATGGAGGGCACTAAGTTGGTGCAGGCTGGTGTCTGGGCTTGGAAAATCCATTCACAGTTACCACAGCAGGAGTTGCTCCCAGACCTGGCATGGGAAGAATAGAGCACATTCACTTTAAGAGTGAGTGGGTCAAGCATGCAGGTTGCTTCAAAACCAGGAAAAGGTGGGATCTGCTTCAGAAGAGGTGAGAATTCTCTGACCCTCAACTACTGCATTTCCAGCAATGTCTGTGCAGTGGGAAAGAATAGGCCTGTTGCTGCAAGGCATGTGATGCCCTCGTGCCATGGAAATCAGCCATTCTGTGTTCTGAGCTCTGGGGCTGACTGGGGCACATCACACCAGTAATGTGGTGAGGTCTTGAAATGGGCTACCACCAGGGTTGTGGTTATTGCCTCTGGCTTTAATCCCACCAGTGCTTTGCCTTCTCCAACGCCCCTCCACAACAGGGACTGCCCTTGAAAAGGGAGCAATCCACTCAGGGCTACCTAAGAGCTTCTCCAGGCAATTGCAGGCCATGGGGTCTTTAACACGGGACAGAGGGGTGACGCATGAGAGCCCCCCAATATGAAATGATCTGTCTTCATATGCCTTATAGGTGAAGAAGATGTGCTGAAACCAGGAGAAGCAGATATACTAGAAGAGTTGAATACTCCTCTGGAAAATGACCACCAGGATAATGAATTCAACACACATGTCCTGTATTAACTTTCTGATTGTTTGGGGATATTTTCTTATTTTGACTCCTGCCTCACAAACTTGATAAGTATGGCACCGTGACTTTGAGCAGCTGCTTTCTTGGGAGTCATAAAGCCTATACTCTGCTTGTTACTCTGCTTTCTATGCTTCTTCCAGGTTAGAGAGGCAGCCTCTAGGGAGTTGCCTGTGGCTTATGAGCACTCTGCTCTCTCTGCAAACAGGGGATTACTTGGGACCATGGAAGGCTTCACGGTGCTCTGCCACACTACAGTTCAAGCACACAGTCCAGCTTCCATCTGTGTTTCTGAAAGCCATTTCTTATTTGTATAAATGTGAGTGGCATCACAAAACTGATACCCACCATGATTTTTAGCTGGCTGGAACAGCCCAGCTTGGGCTTTTTTCTGCACCCTGTAAGCTCCAACACCCTTTGCACTGTTATTTTTCATCTGAAAGTTTTTCTCACAGCCTGTTTTCCTCTGCAATAAACATCTTGCTTTCCTAAAGCTGGAAATATTTTTTGTTTTTAGTTTCTGGGCAGCTTCGCTCTGACCTTGTAAGACAAACAAAAGATGGTTGAAAACAACTGAGTACATTGGGCTGAAACTCGGCTGGAACTTGGCTGAATTATACACTTTTGTCAGGAAAATGCCACTTGGGTCAAAGACAGGAGACACTCTGCACTGTCATTGTCTTCCTGGCTCCCCAATCTTCACACAGGATTTCTCCCGAAGCCAGGAGGTAACAGGGGACCATGTTTTGGGCCTCATGGTCCTTGTTCCTATAGGTAGCAAGGGAAGTGGCTCTCTTACATTCCTGTAATATCCTGACACAGAGGACCCTTCTCCTCTTGAGGAGGGGTGGAGGTAATATTGCAATTATCTGACTTCCCAAGGGCCTGTCTCCCGGAGCACAAGGTTGGGCTAGGCCCTGAGGGCATCCTTGTTTTGGGGGACTTTTTAATGGCTCTAGACATGTTGCTGCTGCTGTGCCAGAGCCCTCCAGGCTAATCCTGTCACTGGTGGAGGCAACATCTAACCGGTGACACCAGTAAGAGTTTCTCCAGTGACAGGATGGACACCCTTGACATCCCACTCCTGCTTTGGTCCCAGGGATGTCACATGAGGGGCAAGCTCATGCTGAAATCCTGGGGTGACCTCTATGGATACACTGCCAGAAGTTCTAAAGCACCTGGTGGGTGTCAAAGCAGAAAGCATTCAGCAGCAGCATATCAAAGCAAATGCAGCCCATTCCCCACAGGCAGCTCATGGAGGGATGGGGTTCCCTACACAGGGATCCTGATACTGTTTTGGTCTCCACAGACAGATCAGCTAACACAAGGTTTTGCTCTCGCCTTGAGTCACTGATACTGGCAGCAGCTAAACAAGATCTCTCAGCTTCTGCCACGAACCATTCAAACCTCACCCATAATCCCAAATATTTAAGGTACAACAAAAGGGCCTTGTTGAAGCCCTGCAGCATGGAAGAAGCTTCTGTCTGGGAGGTTTGCTCCTAGACCAAGGCACTGGGGGAAGGCAGCTGAGGCTGCGCTGGCCCAAAGTGGAGCCAGAGGCTGGAGGTTATATTATGGATGAGCACCACCACAACAGGTGTGCTGGGGCCCATCGGCAAGTGTGGTGCCCACACCAAGCTGCAGAAAGGCTGTGGCTGCTGCCAGCCAGGCCAGGAGACCCTTCCACCTGGTGGTGACCCACATGTGCCATGGCAGAGACCAGCAAGAGCCATGGCCCTTCCCAGCTCTCCAGTCCTCTGCAGTGCTGACAGGGAAGGGGAATCAGCCATGCTGCCCACTCCACAACTGCAGACATTTAGACTCACCTGGCTTCCACAGCCCTTTAGATTTTGGGGAGAAGAAACTTCTGGGGGGTTTTAGACTCATCTTACAGCTCACATCAATTAAGGAGGGCACAAAACAACTGCATTCCACATTCTCCAGTGTGAAGTGGAGCTGTAGGAGGTGGTGAAGGCCTGGCAGAGTGAGGTGTCCATGAACACAGGACAACACTCACTCTGGAAACACACATGGGCAGCAGTGCTAATCCTTGCCCTGGAAGGGCTGGGGGAGCTCCCTGTGGGCAGAGATGTGCAGGAACTAGAGCAAGAACCTCTGTACATCTCTGTGGAGATGCCTTTGGTGGCTAGGAAGTCCTGGAGTCATCCCAGCTACTGCACAATCTCAGAGCTGCTCTTACTCTAACTGTCTTCTTTGGCAGAGAGTAAGAAAGGTGTGTCTGCAAACAACAAATCTTATCGCAAACTAAACAAGGGAAAGATAAAGTCCTCCTAATCAACACTTTAACTCACCATGCACTGCTTCTTTTTCTGTTGAGAGGACAGATAACAGAGCTCTTGCTTATACAGATGGGGTTCAGGTGTGAGGCTGGACTCGTGGTGGTCCATGAGTATCCCTGAGATAGGTTCTGCTGCCTGAATGGAGCTGGGGACAGGCTGGCAAGGGCAGCTGAATCTAGAATAGGAAGGCTGCTGTTTTGCGGATGCAACAAATCACCTTCTCCCTCTCTTCCCTCCTTCCTGAGTCCAAGACAGGTGTCTTTACCCGGGGCTATTGACAGAGAGTCCAATAAAGTAAATTTTCACCCTCTGGGATGACAACCACGGCCTGGGTCTGACATGAAGGGGAAGTCTGGGGGAGGCCAGAGACCTTTAACTGACTGCAGCCTTCTTACTGGCAAAGAAAAGGATATGGGTGCAGGGAAACAGCTTCTGAGCTATGGGGCCAGCACAGGAAGCCAGGTAAGTGCCTGATGCAGTGATCTTTGCAGTGTTGTGAGGTGACAGGGCTGCCTGAGGCTCCTCCAGGATGCTCTGACCTGCTCTCCGAGGCATGCAGGCCGAGGTATGTTGTGGTACACAGTGGGCACGACCACTGTTGTTGTCTCCTAACTGGTGAGATTCAATGGGATATTGGTTAATGTGAGCTGGGCTGGACTGAACATCCTCCTGTGAACTTTTCTCAGGTACTCAGGTCGTGTCCCCCCATTCTGCAGAGCATGGGAAGCCATCCTGAGTGCTGACAGCCATGACGTGACAGCTATGGAGAGGGAACCTAACATCACATCCTGGAGAACCAGACTCTCTGCTGTCCATGCCAATTACCTTTAAATATCCTTTCAAGAAACATGCTTCCAGCTCTGTGGGAGAAGGGAAGTTGTTTGGTTTGTGCACCCTGGCTTCCCACTTCTAAAACTGCTCTTATTATACAGGGTACCCCACATTTGCTGAAAGTCAGAGAGGTGATTTGTGGCAGGCTGTTGCTCATGGGTAATGTTCTGAACCAGAAAGATCTTCCTTTCCTCAGCAGAAGTGAAGTGGTAGCTAAGCCTCAGCAGAAAGAAGTGGGCAAGCAACTTAGAGCCAGAGGCCACCGCAGGTCAGTGAAAGCCATTCCGCCCCATAAGTGCCTAGTCTTGCAGAGATAAGAAAATTTTACTGATTAATTTACTAATATTGACTTTAAGAAGTAAATCCTGGAGACAGCAAATACCCACTCCCTCTTTGGCTACCACTTCCTGCTCAGAGCTTGTTAGCTCTGCTCCTTCCCATCCTGTGTTCACCATTTAAATAAATACCTCTCTAATGCTGCCAGGGCTGCCCCAGACCAGAGCCATGTGTCCAGCTGGGATCAGCAGTGCTCCACCACCTGGCCTGACTCTCCTGTTTTACCAGAAATCGTATAACTGTAGAAAAAGTTAAGTGAGATTTCTGGAGATCTTGAACCCATCCCCTGCTCAGAGCATGGCTAAGTCTGACCAGACTGCTTTGGGCTTTCCTCAGTCAAGTGTTGACCTTCTGCAAGACATGAGGTCATCCCTCTCTTGTCCCCATCCCAGGGCTGCCTTACTTTCAAGGAAAGAATATTTTTCCTTTATGTCCCACCAGTCTTTCCCTCAGCACACCTTTAGTTCCTTGCTTCTTTCTCTGTCTTGGTGCACTTCAGAGAAGATCCTAGCTCCATCTTCTCTGTAACCCTCTTTCAGACTGCAAGTTAGACTCCATGCTCACCCACTCTCCATGAGAACAACCCTGATTCCAGCAGCCCATCCTATGCACCGGCTCCCTGCCTTGACATCTCAGCTGAGCTCCAACATAAGAATGACTTTCTTGCTACTGGTTACCTTAACTGGACCCAGTATTCCTGGTGTGGGCTCACATAAGGCAGGGGGAATGGCCACTGGCTGAAATTCAGTCCATCCAGATGGACTTGAGGTGTTGAGCATGAACTGTGCCTGTGTCTCCCTCGGGCAGCCTGGGGTTTTCACTGACAGGACACAGAAAACACAAAGAAACCAGGACAGGGCTTGCATGGTAAACAGCGTGATCTGAGCTTTGCAGCCTTAATAATGACGTTTTTATCAACTCTTTCCTCTACAGACCATGGGAACTCACGAAAGCACTAAAACGGAGCTTGGGTGCAGTACTCATCACATGCCCCTGGAGAGGGCTTGTCCAAACTCGGATGGCGGGCTGCGGGCACTACTGCCGTGGAGCTCGGCTCTGTGAAAGGACGAGGCTGCAGGGAGCCAGCCCGGCCGGCTCGCATGGCCAGCGGCGCTCCTCGCTCCGTGCCGCCCGGCGCGGCCGGCACTGCTCCCTAGCGGCAGCACCCAATACTTCGGGCTGAAAGAAAGAGCACCCCTTCTTTCCCTAGACCAGGTTGTTCAGAGACCCGTCCAGCCTGGCTTTGAACACTTCCAGGGATGCGGCATCCATAGCTTCTCTGGGCAACCTGTGCCTGGGCCTCACCACCCTCACAGGAATTTCTTCCAAATACCTCATCTAAATCTACCTCCCTTCACTTTGAAGTCACTGCCCTTTGTCCTAGCACATGGCTCTTGTCAAAAGCCCCTCTCCTGTTTTCCTGCAGGCCTCCTTTAGATAGTGAAAAGCTGCTATGAGGCCTCCCCAACTGCATAAGGTCTCCCCGGATTTAAGTTTAGCTCCTGTTGTGGCAGAGGTACTATATTTTACATCCATTTAAGTGGGAAGGCATAAAACCATTTTCCCTGGTTGCTTCAAGAGGGCTTTTCTTTCGCCTTTTCTCTAGAAGGGAAGGGTGGAGAAAACCTCTGTGAAAATAAAATACAGAAGAAATTACCCAAGAAGGATTTTTATTTTTTTTAACAAATGTTTCCTGCATAAAGGTCAAAGCCCTGAATCCTCCTCTGCTTCCTCCTTGAAAAAGCAGCAACATCAACAAAAATACCGAGGCATGGCCTCTTACACCATGACAAGGTGGCACTAATCACTTAGGCATTTATTCTGTGTGGCTTGAACTGTCTGTAACTCCAGGGCAATACCAGTCTGTAAAGCCAGAGTCCAAGTCTATTGAAGTGGTCAGTTACTCATTGCTGCAGAAATGCAAGCCCATGTTATTCAAGTAAAGGCAATTTTGAGAAAACAAGGAGAGAAAAAAAAACAACAAACCAAAAACCCCCCAAATGACCCAAACAATTTGGGGACCACTGAAAAAGAACACACATACAGAAATAAACTCAAGTGTACCCAAGGATGGAGAAGGAAGAAATCATCTCCATCAGTATCATGTGCCTGCTGATGAAGAGAAGGAAACTTCCTCTGCCTGTTGAAGACATCACAATGCTGATACCCTGTAAGTCTTCCTCCCCCACTGTTCTTGCAGCCATAAACCTGAGGACACATGAAAGGTGGCCAGGGAGCTACTATTTAATTTGCCAGTTCTAGTGCCAGCTCTCCAGTAAGCCTGACGAAGGGCTATGTGCTAAAATGTATGGCTGCACAAGTGATATGAGGCCTAGGACATAGTTTGTTAACCTCAGAAGGTGACAGCTCAGATTCATGAGCACCTTTTCCTGAGTGGAAGAGGTCAATATGAGATGCTCTTGCAGTCTCCTTGCAAGAGCCAGGTACAGGGGTAATTGACTCAGAGTGGTTCATGCACCAAGCAAGCTGTGTCTCAGTGATCAGACTAAGAGCTCTGGTGCTGGCACTGAATAAAAAGGGTCAGAAGCTATTCCTTAATCAATTAGGATCTCTTTGTATAGTTCACACCCAGACAACAGCTTTGCAAATTCTTAAATGGCTAGTGAATATTAGCCAGAGAAGAGATAGCAGTGAGCTCAGTAAGCTCCTGAGCCAGCTCACAGTAATTATTCCTGCTTCCTCCATGGCTGTTTTCAGCCAGACATATGGTCCTGAGTGTACAACAGCCTCACGGAGTTCCTATTATCAGAACAGGCTAGGATACAGCCTCCTTTCCTCTTAACCCAAGCAGTGTGGCCAGAGTACTTCATGTTGGCTAGCTGCACCCTGTGTTCAAACGCTGCAGAAGCGGTGAGAGTTCAGTCTGGCAGCCCTGAGTTGGGCCTCCCTCCCCCTCAGTCTGCCCCACACAAAGAGGGGTTGGATGACCATACCACATGCAAAATAACTCTCAGAAATAACACCAGCTTCCAGTTATAGCAGATACCACCATCTCCCACCTTGACTTCTTAACGTGGAGAAGACATAAATTCCAACTGGACTGAGTTAAGAAATCAGATCCGCTGTCTAGAGAGGGCTTCCAATGAATCAGGGCTTCAGGATTACATCAAGACAAGTGTGTAAAGCTGTTCTTTGTGCCAATATGGGCCCCTGTATTCTCATACACCAGACTCTGTGAAGTCAGGCCCCCATCAGCCTTCCTGTGCTCGCATTAGTTCACATCCAGGTGCTGCATGAGTGGGATGCCCTCTCTGATTGCTGCCACTGCAGCTCTAGGTAACGGATACAGCTAAAGCCCAGCTCCAGCTACGTCGACTGCTCTCCAATTACAACTCACAAACCTCTGGACTCCCTCCAAGGTACTCCCTCCTGGCCAAATGGCAGCTGCCTCTGCCATCTACTCTTTCTCATAGATCTGATGCACTTCTTGTCACTTTCGAAGGCAGACAAATCATACTTGAGAGTGCCAAAGCTATTGAACAAGACTTCCTTATCTGCTCTTTGGTAACTTGGCAGATTAAGCTACCTGTTCCCATCTCATCCATAGCCCTCCAGGCAGCTTAGGCTGTTGACAGGGCAGCAGCTGCAGAATTCACTATCCTTCAAACACTCTCAGGAAGCCAGTCACCATCCTCTCAGCAGGAGAAGGGGCAACATCTGCCATCATCTTACCCACGTGTAAGCCAGTTCATCATCCTGAGGTGTGGAGTTGCCCCTGAAGGCCTGTTACACCCCCCATTAGCTATGGTTATTTCTTGATTAATTGTTCCCGCAGATGTTGCTGTTGCATAAGGTGAACACAGTGTCAGCCTGTGGCTGCAGGAACTCCATCTCTGCAGCCAAAAATACAAACTGGCCTGGGGTGCAGGAGGCAAGACCAAGCATTTCTGGTACTGCTGCCACAGGACAGGCAACATAATGTTCTCCTATAGCTGGCCCAGCTCCATGTTGGAGCAGTCAGGTAATAATTAATGTCAAACACGATCCCCTTGCCCATCCTTGAGCTTCTGTTCCTCTCACAGGTAGTTGCTTTCCCTACCTGTCCCTTTTTCTAGCAGAGACACGTGACTGGGACAGAGCTTCGTGCATTGATGTCTGGGGAATGCTTACAGCCTGACAGGAGACCCTCAAAGCAGACTGGTGACTCAAGGGGTTGCAGAAGTTTGATATGCCACCTCTGACTTGGCCTTGCTGAGCCGTCCCTCCTCCTCCCCTGATGTCTTCAGCAACCCAGCAGACCAGAAATGCCAAGGTAAGACAGACAGGGTGAAAAGCAATGAGCAGCACATGTCATGCATATTGCTCTGTATCTCTCCTGGCCTCAGGAGTGCGGGGAAGGCTTGAAAGAATAAACTCAGAGACACTTCATTACAAACAAGACAAAGATTTATTTCAATTTCAAGTGAAGTAAAATAGTAAATACAAAAAAATCTCCAATACAGAATATAATACTCTCCTAGGCTGTACAGTCCATTTATTTCTCAAAGTCTGCTCAGGGCCTGATTATACCAGAACCCAGGCAGAACTAGAACCGAAAGGCTCCATCCTTTTAGGAATGAGCACTTTCAAGGCCCCTCTGTCTTCTCATCAGTGCTTACAGTTAAAAGAGTTTCCTACAGGTTTCAATCCTGATTTATTGGACTCTTCTCACAGAAATCAAAAGAGTAGTTTGAAACTTAGACTAACTTTGCTAAAAGGAAGGCTCTCAGATACGTACAATAAAACTTACAGAAATCAAATATTTTTTCTTATTCTTGGTGGTGCCTGAGAACTACAAGCAACATGCCAGCCAAAAATACATTGAGATCCAAATGTTTAACATATCCCCATGGCACAAGTGTACATTGAGATCCAATTGTCTAACATATCCCCTTGGCATATCCCCATATCCTCACAGAGAGACCCAATCCCGTGGCTCCCCAAGGACACAACAAGTGTATCTTCCTCTGACAGTGGTCAGGCAGTCCCATGTCACACGTGGGCAGGCACAGGGGCAGCACATCTCACTGCCAGAGGGCACAGCCTGGACAGTGCCGCCGTGTTCAGTGCACCCCTGGAATCTGACCCTACATAACAGCTCAGAGAGGTTGGAATAGCCAAAACCACAGCAGTGCTGGTGGGAAGGGATCGCCAGAGTCTTCAGGCCTGCTGCAAGTGGGAGGTGGGAGCACTGCCAGTACTAGCGAAGGGCAGGTATAGCTTAGTCTGGTTTTGCCTCAAAAACCTCGAAGCGCAGACCCCACACAGACCTAGAGTCCCTCAAATGGTCACAGTAGCTCTTCACAGTTCTGCCAGGGTTTCTAGCTGTTTGTGACAGAAGTTTTTGCTTTTGACCATGTCTCAGGTTCTTGATGAACCAAGCTCATCACTGTACCTGCTGCAAAAAATTTACCTTCTAGATACACCCAGTTTCTCTAGTTTGTAGGTATAAAAGCTATGAAGAGAAACAAGAACAAGCATCTAGACCTTTTCTGCAAACAACACACAACTGAACCTACCCAATCTGTGCAGTACCAATTCTGAGTCATCAAGATCTATCAGGCGTGTCCTCCAGACATTGAGTTTTGCTCCCTGAACTGCCTACAGATGCTATCTGAGCTCAGAAGATAGATCTTCCACAGAACCTGTATCATCACTGGTGGCCTTTTTTTAGACTGAACTCTAGATTAGCATGAGGGCTGCAGACGAGAACAAAACCAGGCTCTAGGTTCTTCACTCTTGCGACCAGTACCAAGATTTGTGGAGGCATGAAGGGAGGTTTATGTTGGATATCACCCCAAAGAGTGGCTGAGCACTGGAAAAGGCTTCCCAGGGAACAAGCATCAAGCAGACAGTGCTCAAGAAGCACTTGGACTCAAGGCACATGGTATGATTCTTGGGGTGTCCTGTGCAGGGACAGGAGGTGGGCTTGACTCTCTTCCAACTCAGCATATTCTATGACACAATGAAAATTATCTGGTCCACACTGACAACTACTTCTACAGGAAGGAAAGAAAGCATTAAAAGGCAGGACAGTTCTTCTCCCAGCTACCCTCAAATGAGCAAGAGGCTGGCATGGCCTGCTGTCAAAGCGACATAGTCCAGTCCTTGCAGGCAATGAAAGCAGAGCCACCAGCTATCAGAAATACTAGAAGCTAGCACAGGTAGGTGTACAAATCTTCTTCCAGATGGTGAAAGGAGAGTTGGGAGAGGTGTTAGCACAGCCGCTGAGGAGACCTGCTCCTGGCTCAGACAGCCAGGCTGTAGACAGGACTCTGCTTTCTCCAGGATGGTAACAGCTTCTAGATGTGCCAGGACCAGCAAGAACGAGGAAGATACAAGCTCTTCAGAAAGGATAGGAAAGGAAAAACCTGGCTGACCTCAGCACACGGAAGAGTTGAGTGGTGCTTACCCTTGCTGTCTGTGCCTGTCCCCCACTGGTGGCAGTGCAGCCTCCCCAGCTCTGTACAGACAGCAGCTTCCTGCAGTGCCAAAGACAGGTCTACATGGACACAAGGCAGAGCTGTCAGGTCAGTCTCAGCCTCCCAGCCCAGGAGGGGCTCACCACACACACTCTGAACCCTTGAATCCAAAACTCATCTACCCGACATGCAAGCAGATATACAACTCCTCCTGCCCACCTGCTGCAGAGGGCTTTACTCTTCTCCACACCAAGCTGTGCGGAGAAGACACCCAACAACCTTCCTGCTCCTCTCCATCTCCTCTCTCATGTCCCACCTGGATATGTGGACCACAGCACCAGCAAAAGCAAGGAAGCTGCCTCTACACAAGTTTCATCGTGCTGAGGACCTCAGCTGAAAAATGCTCTGTGGAGCAGAAGGTACTGGTGTCTATGAGGGATCAAAAACTCTTTGCAACAAAGCACAGCAGTAGGACAAGAGACAGTAGACATGAAATGAGAGTAGAGAAGTGCTAAATGGAGGGTACAAGGAGAAATTCCTCTCCCACGACGACAGCCAGGTTGCCCAAAGAGACTGTGCTGTGTCCACTGTTGGAGGTGATGACGACTCAACTACATAAGACTGAGCCTACTGGTCTGGGTCACAGTTGGCCCTGATTTGGGTACCAGATTGGAACAGAAACTTTTCCAAGATATTTTCCAACCTAAGTTATACTATTGATCTATACTCTTCTCCCGTGAGAGAGAGTCTGGTCTCCACACACTCTTTCTGCTCTTCCAAAGCTCCTGTTGAGGCTCTGGCTGCACTTTCTCACTCCCTCTCCCCAAATAAGGCCCCACCACACTGCAGAATCTTCTCACCAACCTCCTCCTGGCCCAGGACACACAGATTCCTCACCCCCACAGGAAAAAGGAGCTGCATAAGAAGACCTGGGAGCAGGGCTGTGTCAGCTCCCTCTACACCCACAGTCCCAAGCAGAGCCCTGGGTATCCACTACTGCTCCAGGCCCTTTCCATGGTGGTGGGATCTGTTGGGAGGGATATGCTTGAGTTTCCCTGTGAATCTAGTTTCAAACCTTTGCCTCTCACAGACATTCCTATTGGTTGTTCCCTCTCCATATCTTTCTCTAGTCTCTTTTCCACCCTAGAAAAACTTGAAAGTGGAGCAATTGAAAATGAAAAGGCACCATGTGCTTCTTGTGTTCTAGAAAATAAAGTTTTCCCCTATATAAGCCAATTTCTTTAGGCTACAGACAGAGCTGAGCTGACCTTAGGATCAAAGTAATTTAGGCTGTAAGTACCTCCACAGACCTCAGGATCAGGTCTCCACTCTGAGAGATCAATTCAGGTCCAAATTCAATGTTGGCTACAACTTCAGAGGCAGTTGGAATCAATCAAGTTGGAAAGTCCTCCAAGGGCAGAGGTCCCACAGCCTCCCTATGTCCCTCTTCCAGGGGCTGGGCATGTTCATGGTAGAAGTCTTTGTAGTTCCAGCCCCAACACGGTTCCCACCCCTTCAGCACAGAGCACAACACCTGGAAGGATGTGACTTGATGTGTTTTTCTGCAGCCTTTGCATCCAAACCTTCTCCAGCCTTGGCCACACTGTTGGTGGGAAGCCCGGGGCTAAAGCAATAGCCATTAGGGACATGCCACCACATTAGTGCCACGAATTCTGCTTTTGAAGCTTTGCCTGCACGAGGCCAGGGAATACTTCCTCTTGCCTCCCTCCTTCACCTCACCAACAAACATTTAATTCTCTAAAAAGCAAAAATCATCAACAGCAGAGAGACTTTTAAACGTGAAATTCTCCTGGGTAGACCAGAAGGGGCCCAGTTGGGTGTGCCAGGAAGGTAGGAGCCTGGCAGGAAGCTTTGAGCACCTGCCCCAGGAAAGGCTATAGAAAAGGAATAGACCGTTTGCTCCATCCAGGCACTTGGGAGTCCCTAGGACTTTTTTGCCGAGAGCAGACAGGGCTGGGTATCACATCCTGGGTCCCCAGGGCTGACTGCGACACTCCTCGTCAGGATGCCCGGGCAGATGGCAGAATGCGGAGGTGCAGCCCAAGGTTCTTCGGCATCTTCCCGGGCGGCACCGGGAACAGCGGTGCCGGGACACCCCCGCAGTCCGCCGTCTCCCGGGCTCCGGTCCGTGCCGTCGGGCCTCGTCGGGATGGGTCAGAGCGCGGGGACGAACCTGTCGGGGGCTCCAGGGTAGGTGCCATGCCGCGGTGCGGGCTCGGCGGCGCCCAGCTGCCCTCCGGAGCCGTAGGCGTGGGGCAGCGGCGGATAGGGC
>VZTN01029702.1:0-13615 GCA_013400515.1 Erpornis zantholeuca | reverse complement strand
AGCCCGACGCTCCTTTACGGAAATCAAGCTGTCGAAACAAATTAGGCTGGATAAAACCATCAGGTGATAGGTCTGCGAGGGGAGCGATAGTAAGTGTGGGCTTAGGCTACGCGGTTTGCGTGCAGAGCTGCTATGTAGAATGCACTGAGGCTGGGGCCCCCATCGCTGGTCCCCAGCAACGATTTGGCACAGGGCTAGGTTCCCGCTCCCCTGCTTTACCCCTGAGCTGACCTGCTTGTCCCTGATCCTTATGCGACAGGACCCCAGAGGTCCATGATCCTACCCGGATGGATGCCAGGCTCTCTACAGGCTAATGCCAGGACATACCTGCCAGCTCCCTCATGTTTGCTCAGATACTTGGGGCCCGAGGATCAGACCCCAGATGAGTGTGCCAGCTGGCAAGGAATGCTTGCCCAGGACTTGAACCCCTGTGACACACACCCACAGGCCTGGGGACCGTACAGCCTCCTCACCTGTTGGCATGATATTCCTTGGAAGCCAGAATATAAAGGAGATGTCAGGAGGTCCTAGAGGTGAGATGGAAAGGGTGTGCAGGTGTGCATAGACATGAGTGTGCATGGAAGGGTGTGTGTGTATGGGTACATGGGTGTGTGAGGACACTGGTGTGGGCGTGAGGATGTGAGTGAGTGTTTGTGGGTGTGCACTGGCAGGTGAGTGTGCGTACAAACAAATGCCAGCACACACAGGTGTGTGGCTGGACCCAACGCTTGCATGTGGGCACATAGGCAGGAAACAGATGTGGGCAGATGTGTGTGCAGAAAGACGGATGTGCACAGGTGCACAGGTGTGCAGGTGCTGTGCATGGCCGTACACCTCATCCTGCCCATGTCTTGGTGTCTCTTGCCAGTTCTCCCAGAACTCAAGTCACCAGTACACTGCTGAGTCTATCTTTGTAGAAGCTTTCCCAAAGCCCTCTTGGGCATTGCACAAATTATTTTTAAGGGAGCAAAGGGAGGTAAGAGCTGTTTATCCTAGTGAAACACAACTCCCTTGGAGGTGTCCAACAGACTTGCTTATCTGCTTGGAGAAAAATCAGTACGTGCATGTGTGCGTGAGGATCCATTTCCATGCAGCCAACAAACCCCAGCCCTGGTTTATAGCTGAATAAGGAACCCAGGAGTCACTGGCCACCTGCTTATTTGTGCAGATTCCCAGCAATCTGGGAGATAGCAAAAAATCCTATGGAGCTAGCAGAATAAACCATGAAGTCGCACTTGCTGAAGACCCACATGTGCATGTACCGTGTTCAGTAGCTGGATGCAGACCCTGGGCAGTATTTCAAATCACATGCTGCAGAGTTCGTGTCAAGAGAAAAAATCAACCTCTTGTATCAACACCCTCGCTCTTGAAGTGCAGCAGACTGGGGTAGTATTACCCTGTACAAACCAAAGCCCCAACTCCTTCAGTACTAAGCTGCCTCAGCAGTAATGCTCTGCCTTCTGTCCCGTGGGAAGCTGCAGCTGTGAATGGATTTTCCTATCAGATGTTCCAAAAGGCAGTGCTGTAATTCAGTCACCTCTGGGGCTGTGTCTCTCTGTGCCATGCCAATTCCATGCCTCCAGAGGGCAAAGTCAGATCGTGCTTCGCTTTGCACTTGTAGAGGATGGGGAATGAGAGGTGTGTGCTGAGGAGGGATGGTGTGCTGAACAGCTGCTTTTGCCCTCCCTGCTGGTGATGAAAATCCTTTCCCAAGTAAGCACTTCCCTTGGCAGAGCCCAAAGCAGAGTGAAATGGATACCCAAACAACATGTGCTGGCTCTTGTCCCTTCTCCTTTCCACATCACACAGTTTAAACTGTGGTGCCAGTATTTGTGAGTGAAGTGTGAGTTGTATAAGATGATGCCCTGGAGACTATCCTCAATCTGACACTATCATAAACCTATTTAAAAACACTTTTAACTCTCTAATTTGGGAGCAGGAGTATGTCCCATTTTAAGCATTGGTGTCTTTTTGAGTACCTGTTCCCATGGGGAGGGAACTGTGGAGAACATGAAACTCCAACTCACCCAGGTGGATTTTGGATTGCAGATCTCCTTCATCTGTAAGTCAAGTGGTGCCTGTTGCTGGAGCAGAACAGTTGGTGCTTTTCGTGTTTGTGAAGCATTGTTTTCTCTTTTGGTTCAGTCATGCTGGTGGAGGGACAGGGGTAAGTAACATGGAAAACACCATGCATTGATTGAATCCTTGGAGTTCATAATGCAATCAAAAATGTGTGGTACCTATATAGTATTACCCATACAAAATCTATCACTTGAACTTTCTTTTGGTCAATGGGACAAAGTTTAGAGTTAGCATTTTTTCTGTCTAAATTTCTCTGCCCAGATCCTGCTGACGCTAAGGTCTGCAGCCTTCAACTGGGCAAAGTGGTCACTGATTGTGAGACCACTGCACTGCAGAGTGTACCCTGCACAAGGGCACTGTGCCTTGGCCTCTCAAGAATGGAGTTTGTTAGTATTGGTAGGTGCTAGAGAATTACCCCAATGAAAATCCCATCTGCTTGGATCTCCAAGAGCGATTTCAACCCATGGAAAAAAATCCAGTTCACTCCCCACTCAGTTACCATGTTACAAACCACACCATTGAAATCCCTCAAGGGTAGACTGCTGGGACACCCTGATTTTCTTTAGTCCTATGACTTGAGCTGCTTCTTCCACATCAACCAAACAAGTTGATGGAGGTGGACATTAAATGTGTGGACAGTCCTTTCATGTGCATGTTGATAGTTTTGGTTCCACATCAGAATTCCTCTCCTCTCTGAGGTGAGGAAAAGTTCTGCCTCTGTGTCACAGGAACAGCAGAGCTCTAATTAATGTGCTCCAAGTCAAGGATCTGGCAGAGTCAAAATCCCAGACTATATTGGCTGAATACAAATCAAGTGAGATGGCACAGCCACCACCCCAAGCTCAGCTGCATCTGTGATGGAATGGCAAGTTTGGGGTTTTTATTGGCTGTGTGTTTGGTACCAGGACTTTGCTGTTAGAAGTGTGTCACAATGCTTTGTGACAAAGAGCTTAACCCTACCTGCAGCTCGTAGTTAAGGTCTGAGAGCCTGAGCCTTTTGGAGTAAGACAGGTGATGGCATGACATCATTCTTGCACTTCCAGAGCACATTCCACAAAGAAGTGTCCAAAGTGACTGAGCTTAGAATGTTTTGCACCTAACTGAAATTAGCGGGAGGCAAGAGCCAGGGAGGTGATTGCATGGATTTTGGAAACACTTCATGGCTAGACTGTGGTATGGTGACAAAGGTGAAGCCTCTAAGGGAGAACTGATGTGCAGCTGAACATGGAGTTTGACCATATGGCAGAGGAGAGGCTGGAAAGCAACATACTACAAGGATACTGCATATTTTCACCAGCTGCTTGCTTCCCTTGTCTAGTGGCAGCAAGGTTTCATTCTCCATCAGTGACCTGGTTGTTTAGTGTCAGTGCTGTTTTTCTCAGTGATGAGAAGTGTTGCAGTTTCTCAACCCTTGGTTGAGTTTTCTATGGGAACTTGGGGCTGCAGGGGAGAAAGAATTGCTTGCTGAGAGAATCACACAGATGTAGCCAGGTTTGTGTGGAAGGCTTGAGTTAGCTGTTGTGGTCATTCTTCTGTAGAAAAAAACCCCAAAACATCATGGTGGCTTTAAAATAGGCCACATCTCATGCCAGAAATTGAGGCAAGAGCCACAGGCAGCCTTAGCCTCCACTCACCTGGGCAGGCCACTGAGCATGCTTGCCAGACAGCTCAGCAGCTCCCCAAGACCTGCAGCAGGTGAGCTGCAACAGAGGCAGGTGCAGGTGGGCAGGGCAGGCTCTCTGCAAGCAGAACACCACCTCTGACCATTCCCTTGGGACCTTGCTCCACTTGGGAACTTGGCATGAGTGTAATGGCAGAAGGATTGGCCGTACAGCGCAGGAGATGTGCAGGGCTGGTGCTGTGCGGCGAGGGTGGTGTTGAGCTAGAGGGAGTGGCCGACATAGGAAGAGGGACCACTGCAAAAGGGAGCAGGGGACTGCTGGAAAGTTAGGGAAACCCAGCGAAGGAAAGATGTGAGTGGTCCCTGGGGCAGCAGTGCCCTGTGTGCCAGTCCCAGCTGGGGCCCTGCTGCAGAGGCTCCGGGGAACGCCATGCATGAGGCTGGACACAGGCCAGGAGTGACTCTTGCAGCAGATGAGGTACACGCCGTACTGGGTTTCCTGAGGAGCAGCACAGCTTGTCAGGCAAACCAAGGTCTGTGCCAGCACTCTTGAACAGTTAAACATGGAAACTTGCTGTGCACACGGGCAGAGAGAGCCTCATTTAGCTAAGACACAGAGCCACAAAATGAAGCAATAGAAAACACCACATGTGATATGGGCAGCAAGGAGCAGGCACCTTCTTGGTGGAAGCTGCGTGGATGCAGCCTGAGCTGGATGGGCTGTGACACATTCATTTGTTCTCCTGCTGAAGAAGATTTTAGAGTTGGTTTCCAAGAGAATAAGCTGCCCATTTTTGCCTTTGCACCACCAACATATCACTGGGAGTAGTGCAGATCTGTGAGATGCTTCAAAAAGGAGGAGCTGTCTTTTTCTGGAAACATGCAAAGCAGAGTCAGGCTCTCTCCTATAAGCTGAAAATCACTTACTATGCCTTTTGGGGTTTTCTCTCTTTTTTTTGGTGCGTAGGTGTTAGGAAGTTTGCATGGCTCTTGCTCCCCTGAAGCCTGTGAATTTCAGCACCTCATGAAAATCTTCCGGATGGTTATCTTTGAATAGCCGTCAGACGCTGTCGGCATGGAAATAAGTTCTTTCTGTTTTGCCTATCAAATGCCCTATTTGGGCAGTCATTCAATAGTTTTGAGAGGTTTAATGTCTGAAAACAGGGTGAACATCTCCTACTCAGTATTTCCCAGGTGCCCTGCTGTCTCTCAGCCGGTGTCACTGGCATCTGACAGAAGCTCCAACAAAGGGCCCATAGGGTCAGAAAGACCCCGAGGCTTGTGGACAGGAAGTGCCACCTGGCGACAAATTTTTTAAGACAAATTAGTATTTGCCAGAGTAGTAATTCAACCCTCTTCACAGCTATTAGGTGAAACCTAATGCTTGATAGAAAATTATAGAACACAGCATTTTAGAGGGAATCATTTATTACTTGCTTTGGAAGCTGGGAATTTTATTTAAGTATAATTATTTAATTAATTGCCATATTGCGAACAAAATTTATTTAAAAATACCCTGCTTTACTTCAATAAGCTATGTGGAAAGAAGTATTATTTGTTTTCTTCTTTCTTTGTTGCAGACAGAACTACATTGTCCTGGACATTTGCTTTTTCTAACTCACACTTATGCATGGGATAGAGAGGGGACAGATAATTTTGGCCAAACTGTAGAGTTAAGGGGTAAATTTCCCAGTGCAGGTGAGATAAATTTCTTGCTGTTCTTTGTTGGCAGTGTTCTTCATTTTGTTTCATCGAAATATGGATATTTAAAACTCTAACAAATTGCGGTGAAGTTGTCCTGTAATTTACTAACCAATTTCCTGTCCTGAGACATGCTCTGCACTGTGGATTGCAGAGCGCTTTCACCGCGGTCACAGACAGTACATCAGCCAAGGATGGAGATAAAGGGGAGCAAAGGTCTTGGGAGCTAGTAGATGGGAGCACTGGGGTAAGACTGGGAACACATGAAGGAGGGGAAAGAGAAGTACCGTGGAGAAGCAAGGAATGTGGAGAGGAAGGGTGGGGGGTGGAGCTGGAAGAATATGAAGAGCCTTTGCTGGAATACTAGTTGGGAGGTTTGTTTTGTGGAGAGAATCTTATACGGGTAGAGAGAAAAACCTACGTTTCTTCTCCTCTGGTTCTGGAATCAAAGACTCTGAGCATCACGTTGGTACAAGCAAAACAACCATGAAAAGTAATGTCACAGCTTTCTAGGACTGGTCTACACAGACCACGAAAAGGTGCTTTTCATCCTTATTTTTTTCTTTAAACCAAGGAAAATCACTGCTTAAAGTGTATTACTGAGCATTATTAAACAAAACACTTCCCTGGAAACTACAGCTTTTAGCACGCTTTGCGTGACTCAACTTGATTAACAAAAATAAGCTGTTTTAGTAGGTAGGTTCAGGCACCCAGCCCTTTTGTGTGCCAAGTTTCTGACTCTTTCTCGGGGTTTTCTGGGGAAGCCCTTAGCCACAAAGCAGGTCAGCGGCAGAGCTGGGGGGAAAACACATCGGGTCAGAGCCCGCCTCGGATTGCAGGGAGAGACAAAGGCACAGCCACAGCGTGGCCCTGCGGCTGGAGGCAAAACCCCCAGCTTGAAAATAGCTCCCAGTTAAAGCTGAGGAGCCTCTCTGGGCTCCTTCCCGGCCTTGGCCACCTCCGGGTGGATGCCCAGGCTGGGGAGTGTGTGTCGAGCACTGATGGAGGAAAGAAAAATTGTACTTAAAGAGGTACAGAAAGTGCAGTATTGCGTGCGTGCGTGTGCTGGAGCAATGCACAGTGCACCGCTGGATGCTAAACCACGCCTGGCAGCAGGGTGAGCTGTGAGCACCGCTGCCGCCCCTGCATTCCGCTCTCGGGTTGATGCCGGTGGGGGGATCGGTAGGACCCAGCACTACCCTGCTGTAATTCCATGCCTTAGGGATGTAAATAGTCTTTATTTAAAAAACAAAGTGTAAAGTGGGGATAGTTCGAGTTTATTGGCACTGACAGACAAAATCTGAATACTTTTACAAAGAGCTCCTGTTTTTTTTCCCTAGGCCTCTTTGTTCTCCTTGCCTCTCTCTGACCCTTTAGCAATCACCATGGTAATTACCAAGTAATGCCCTATTTACAAGTACCTTCCGAAATCTGCTGGAGTTTTGCTTGAGTCTGTAGCAAAAATGTCTCTCCCCAGATGAGAAAATGGGTTATTTCTCAAATTCCAAACTTTTTTTATCAAGACTGAAAAGGCCGTGAATAGCTGGCATCCTGCTGAAGTTAACAGATCTGTGGAGATTTACACTAGATAAGCATCTGCCCAGCGTTTGCCTGAGGCAATGCCTCTAATCAAAAGTGTGTAGGTTGTGGTAATCTGGAGAGAAATAAGTGTTTTTAAGTTTTGTGCTGCTAATAAAAATAGGCACTGCACTGTATGTATTTCCGAGGACAGCAAAAAGTTTCAGAAATCTCTTTCTAATTTTGGGCAGTCTGGTCTTACTTGTTCTGTGACCAGTCCATATTTTTCTTGTGAAGCCTGTGCCATGGGACAAAGAGATGGTGGGATGTCTGTCTGTCAGGGTTTTAAAAATTTTACTGGCCCTGGCCCTGAGCCAGCTGATCTACCTTGGGGTATAACCATGCAAAAACCATTAAGTTTTTGGTGGAGCAGAAACCTTTTAATTTCTGCAGTTCTCTCTATTCTAGTGGTAGAAACAGCATTTTCAAGAATTTCTGTTAAATGAGCTCAAGTCCTATCAATGATACAGGAAAGTGATCTGAGAACACAAGCAAGAGGACTTCTCAAAATGCCAGGTGCTCAGATTTTCTTTCTTCCAGCTGGCTCTGATAGTTTTGCCTATGCAGTTTGGGTATTCATATGCAAATCAGATTTGCCGGCCATGCTCGGCCATTATCAGAAAACGGATCTTCCAAGTGATTTAACAATCACTTCCAGGATCACTTCATGTTTTTGGGCCTGCAAAGGGAAGGAGAGTGGCACCATTTCGAGACCTTTGAGATTCCCTCCCCTTTAGTCTGCTGTGAGACAATGCAATATTTGCTATGTGAGAGCGGCCTGGTTTTGTCTGGGATCGAGTTCATTTCTTCAATGGTGGCTAGTATGGGACTGTGTTTTGGATTTGTGCTGAAATAAGTGTTGGTAACAAAGAAATGTTTTTGTTGCTGCTGAGCAGGGCTTACACAGAGCCAAAGCCTTTGCTGTTTCTCAACCACAGGACCGGAGAGGGGGCTGGGGGTGCACACGGAGTTGGGAGGGGACAAGGCCTGGATATCTGATCCCAACTGACCCAAGGGATATCCCACAGCATATGGTGTCATGCTCAGCGTAAAAAGCTGGGGGAAGAAGGAGGAGGCGGGGGGAGGTTCAGAGTGATGGCGTTTGTCTTCCCAAGTCACCGTGAGGCGAAATGGGGCCCTGCTGTCCTGGAGATGGCTGAACACCTGCCTGCCCGTGGGAAGCGGTGAATGAATTCCTTGTTTTGCCTTGCTTGTGTGTGTGGCTTTGGCTTTACCTCTTAAACCGTCTCTATCCCAATTTTCTTGTTACTGCTCTTCCAGTTCTCCCCCCTATCCCACCGGGGGGAGTGAGTGAGCAGCTGCGGGGGACTCAGTTGCTGGCTGGGGTTAAACCACAACAGACACTATCTTTATTACTTTAAAAAACAGACAACAAGGGAGAGGTGGAGAATTCTATGTGAAAATAATTTTTAAAAATACTGTTTCTTTGTGAAAATAATTTTTAAAAATACTGTTTCTTCCTGTAAGAAGTGTTTATTTAGATGTGAACTTAAGAAAAGGTGTGAGGGCCGGGACAAGCTAAAATCTGCTTCCAGTAAGGGAGCAGGAGACTCTCTGGTCTGGACAAAGTGCTAAACACAGGAGGGACAGGACTGACCTCTGCAGTCAGCAGAAAGAGGGGGCCTCCAGAAGGTACGTCCACCCTAAAGGCAGGAGATCAGAGCTGGGTTCAATGCAGCCCCCCCGCCCCCCACCCTCCATGGTCAGAGAGCAAAACCAGGGCAGTGCATCCCATGGGCAGCACATGGTGCCCCCATTCCTTCCTGGGTCCCTCACAGGTTATCCTCGGGACACCCCCTCTGGGTGTGGAGCAAACCAAAATCCCTGTGTGGACCACAGCAGTGAGGGGGAATAACCCCAAGGAGGGGGGCACCAGTGCATCCCCTTGGCTGGAGCTGCCAGCCCAGTGCTGCCAGCGACGCTGTGCCGTGCTGAAGGCTCGGCGGTGGTGGAGAGATGGGGTGGTTCTTGCTGGTTCAGTGCAAATAGCTGAGCACTGAAGGTAATTTCTTTCATTCACTTCTTACACATCCTGAATGGGGCGTGTCAGTTTTTTCTCCTCAGGACTAGTCTGGGCAACACTGAGAGAGGAGTTAAAAAATCAGAGCTAATCCTGCAGGAATGACTCATTTTGGCATAGGATTTGCAGAGCAAGATGAGAAGTTCAGGTAAAACAAAGGGAAATGGAGGCTGTAGCAAAACTCTGTGGTTTGGAGCATGACAGTTAAACTGCTACGAAGTCAAAGTTGGAAACCCCCTCCCAACAAATTGCTGAACTCAAAACCTTGGCAATGTCTAGAGCAAGTCAATATTCAAGCACACTAGTTGCAGAAACAGAGGCTCTTTCCCATGGGAGCTGTACGTTGGATTGCTAATTACCATGGGTCTGGAAAACAATTACTATTATTTCATTTTTTTTTAATTAAACACAAATAAAGCAATGGCTGTTAAAGTCGGACTTTGAAATATTTTCTGCGTTTTTTTAGCCGGGGTTGCACTGGCCAAGTCCAAACAGAGAAGCACTAGAATTTTGACTAAGGTTTAAGGTAATTTTCAACCAGATTTCTCTAGCAAAGACAATAGAGTAGTTGGGGTGAAAGCTCAAGCACAGCCTAAATATCTGGGCCCAGGAAAGGAAGGTTGGATTTCTCAAAGCTATAGTAGACATAGAAATAATCCTCCCCTGGATCCTTTCGCAAGTCTTTTAACTACTTTAGCTCTCTTCCTTCACCTGGTATCTTTGCAAGACACAGCCACCTGATTGCAGACCAGTAGCTTTAGAGAGCTCACCTCCAGAGCGTGAGTGAGAGAAAGTAATTTTTCCATTATTATTATTTAAAACATTTCACCTTGTAAAATAAAGATGTTGGTGGGGTTACAGCAAACATCTGTATAACATCAAGGAGTCACAGAGAAGAGGATGCTTTTCCACCCCAGCCTCTCCCACTCTTATTAGTAGGCATGTGACACTTGCAGGAAAGTTGTACTTAGATGAGGATAAAGACTAAGATATTTCCGAAATGCCCAGAACACTGGCAGAAGTGCCGCAGCCTTTCAGAAAATGTGGGTCCTGTTCTAGAAGCCAGGACAAGAGAAAACCAGCTGACCTTTATGGGTGGACCAGCTGAAGACCTGCTAGACCTCTTGGTGCTTGTGCCTGGCAGGCAGCGAAATGCTGGAGCCCCTGTGGCAGGGCTTTGGCAGCGACAGTTTGTGTCTTGCTGCTCTTTAAACTTTGCCGTGCGTAGATCTGAGCTGCAAAAGGGTCTCCGGCCCTGGCGAATGGGACAAGGTGTGCTGGAGCTGCAAGCCCGGTGGGTCTGGGGCTGGGGCAAGGCGAGGCCAGCGCGGGCTCAGCTGCGCCTCTGGCCAGGCTGGCGCAGCTTGAGGCTGCTGTGCATGCCGGCGCATTCTCCCGAGGATTAGCCCTGCAAGGAATGTGGTGCTGGGGGAATGTCCTCCTGCCGCAACCTGAAACCGTTGGTCTGATACAGCCTGAAAAACAGGGTGGGCTGCGGCAGCTCCGACAGTGCCATGACCCCTGAGTCCAAGGCTGGGGGTCCCAGGGAATAGTTTCTGCTGTTTGGACCCCAGGGAACCTGGGCCAGAGCAGTGTCCTTCCATGCTGTGTGGCTGGGGTGGAAGCAGCATCCCCCAAGAGCAAAGGACCTCAGTGAGGGCACTATAGGCAGGCTTGCATTCATCTCCCAGCACATTCTTGCAGTTTCTGTGGCACCAAGGCTCACTGCCACTACAGTGAGCAAGCTGGACAGTGGTCATGTGGAAATGGGTTTTCACTTCAACACTCTGGGGCTTGAGGGTTCTCTCCCCTCCCTCTTACACCTATCTGCTTGGCACAGCTGTCGGTGAAGATGCTGAACTGGCTCTGGAACTATCAGTGCCCTTATCTGTGGCATCAGGAGGTGTGTGCTGCTGTGTGCCCTTTCCTACAGTACCCCTTGGGCAAAGAGGGCGTGACTGAGGGCAGGAAAGCATGTTAGTTCATGTTGCTGTTTTAAAGCCAGCTGGTAAGTCCAAAATAAAACTCAGTCCACATATGATTCTCATCCCAATTGATTCCATCACAGGAGTTCAGCCTCTCCCCACAGTGCTTGCTTCAGAGACTGACCACAGCTGTCTTCTGGTCCCAAGCCTTCCTTTAGCACCAGGTATCACGCAGCTTGCACGGCAGTGCTGCCTCACCTCTCCACCGAGTGAGGGGTGTTTCACACTGCATGGGCCTCCGGGGCCATGGCTGGGTGTGGAGGGAAGTGTATCTCATGCTGCTGCTGTGCACAAAGCTGTTTTCCAATGAGCTCATGGAAGGGTCAGTGCCAGAACAAGGGCAAACAGAGCGTAGAGAGGGTTTGCACCCACACGCTGGTCCCATGCAACCTGTATTTGGTAACTGGGACTTAACTCCTGATCAAATTCCTGCCAGGTTATTGCTCAACCTCCTTGTAGGGGCAGGAGCTGTGTGCACTAGGTGAAGGCATTTGGCCTCATGCAGCTACAAGGCAATATCTTTTCTGGTAGCTGCTGCTGCTTTGGGGTTTTTTTCTTCTCCTTGTCTGGAGGGGCTGCTAGACCCCACGGTGATGACTGGGAATCCTCTCCCCTTATGGGCAGTTCAGCATGTTCCTGACAGCACCCAGCTTTGCCTGTGGCTAACCCAGCAGATAGCTTGTCCTGCTGTATGAAGCAGAGACTTAGGAGCCAGTACAGCATTAAATAAGCTGGGACCCTAAAGCTCCAAGCTTCCTTGTACTCCTGCTTGATCTAGCCATATGAGATCTCTCAGCTGCCCAGCTCCTGTCTGGGCAGCTAAACACCAAAGCAAAGTCCCAACTAATAGTTTGGACACCCTGTGAGATGGAAAGCTGCACATTTGGCTCGTGATTTGTGTGAGCCCACCTGCAGTCTTTTTGCACTACAAAGACCTGGGGGCATGTGAGTGTACAGAAGGAGGTGGGAAAGGAAGAGAAGGGAAGGGAAGGAAGGAAGCTCTGAGGGCACCACAAAAAAGCCACAGCAGACCCAGGGAGTGCCATTTCTGTTATGGGTAGATAGAAGAAACAGTGTGGTTCTCCGTTCCTTGAAACACAGACAACAGTCGCTGCACATGGCCATGTGCTCTGGGATGACCCTGCCCCTTGAGCAGGGAGGCTGGACCACATGACCCACTGTGGTCCCTTCCAACCTGGCCCTTCTGTGATTCTGTGAGTTTGGAGTACCAGCCAGCACAGGTGGCCCTGGGACCTGCTGGTGGCAGGAGCAGCTGGGCTGAGCTGCCCCCTTACCTACCTGTGGCTCCAGGCATGCCAAGCACTGCCAAAGAGAAGTGAGGCTGACTCATACTGATGAGCAGAACAAAGCCTGATAGGGCTGGGGGCACAGACACAGAGAGGCTGGAGCAATGGAACAGGATGGCCCCCACAAGCCTCAGACAGGTGTTCCAGCACAGATCATTGTTCTTTTGCTCTGCCCTCATTTCTTTACTGTTAAGAAAAGGTTCTGCATTGAAAGCATGGCATCACCTTCCCTTTTCACCCTATCTTCCCTCTCCTGCAATGGGATTGCAATGAACAGTTTTCCATCTCTTGCATCTTATGTCCCAAGGGGCCTGAAACATGTAGGTTTTCACCCAAGACCCTCAGCCAATTCCTGGCATTATCCTGAGCACATATTCTTTCTGCTCAGCTCCTATTTCCTTTCTGTGAACTAGGGATAATGGTTTCCCTTGTCCTTCCCCAAGAAGGTCTGGCACGTTGGGCAGGTACTAGGTAGGAAACATGTGAATCCAAACCTCAGCACTGACTCATTAGCACTCAGGCCCTTAAAATGTTCCTGCACAGCAGACTTTTCTCCCAGAACCTTTCCCAGCCTTCTAGGCATTAAGCATAGATGGCACAGTGCCGGAGGAAGACACAGTACTTTCCTAAATGGTGCCTGAGGTTCTTCTCAATTTTTTTGGTTTTTTCATCATATTCCCTTTCTTTGATTTTTTTTTTCTTTGTTTGTTTGTTTTGGAAGCCTAGAGGGCTTTCAGGAGAGGTCACTTAGGGAGAGAGACAGCAGCAAGACAGACATTTCTTTCTGGTTTTATTCTGAGTCAGAGTAGGAGGTTTGGTGCAGAGGTTTATGAAAGAACTTGGGAGATTTGTCTGCTGCTCAAGTAACTCTCGTGGTCCTATGAGCACCTGGAGCTCGTATGCATGTCACTTCTCCCAGGCAGCTATTCCCTGTATTATGGTGCAGAGCAGCTCTTGGGCAGATAGCACATTACCACTGCTTGAAGTCCTGGAGCTGAGGTGGGAAAGACCACCTGCTCCCAGTGCTCAGAGCAAGTTCACTGGGGGTGCCTGGCACCTCCAGCCCACCAGCCTCTCCCCCCACACCTGCAGGAACAGGGACTGGAAGACACTTGGGGTGCCAGGGCTTCTGGCCTTGTGGGTGGCTGGGATTGATGGCAGGCCCTGTGGCCCCTGGGGCCCACATGGACCCCGGGCACAGGGGGGTGACCAGAGCAGCAGCAACACCATGGAGTGCATACCCCTATGCATAAGGATGAGCCCTGCAACAGGAGGATCCTTGCAGGATCTTCCCACAGAC
>VZTN01029701.1:7264-19294 GCA_013400515.1 Erpornis zantholeuca | reverse complement strand
TACAGCTTTACATGTGAGCTTCTGGGAAGGAGCAATACAGGAGAATACATAAGAATATGTTTAAGGGTCCCACATACAGAATGAACTGCTCTGGATGTCAGCATAGCTAGAGCATCAGCAAATTATGTTTAGGCACCTGCCTCTATGCAACACTGCTCTCATAATGACTAGGGCTAATAGATCTTATGAAAAACCTTCAACCAGACGCAAAACAAGCAGAATGCTGCCAAAAGTCATTGAAGAATTGACAGTTTCTGTACCATCCAAAAGGTACAATAGGATTCACAGTCTTCATAAAGGATTGTATTCAACTCCGTTGTAACTTTACTAATTCACATGGAAATGTATCTATGATTGACTAGGCTAGAAATGTTTTCAAAGGAGTTCTGGAAAACATACTCCCCACACATATCTTTACTTAGAAAGGAGTGTCTGTCCTGGAAACCATTATACATACTTCCCTACACATTCAAATATCCATACCCTTAGAAATAAAATTACTTGGGTTTTAAATGTTAATTAATAATTTTCAATAGTTAATACTAATATAAATTTTTATGTTTCTATTATTATGTTAATATTAAAAATAAAGTACTTTGTGCTTTCAGACACATTTTACAACATATTCCATGATCCACCAGTAACACCTTTTTCACATTATCATATATGCTTAAATTTGAACACAGATTTGGTGTATTATCATCTATTCAGTTAAGTGAATTAGCTGTAAGAAAACAACTGCATTCTACTTTTAAAATTCGGTAGCTGAGCCTAAGCACTGTAAGTAATGCGAGTTAATGTTTCAGCGCTAGAAATATAACATTTTTAGCACTTGGAAACATGAGTTACTTTTCTTAATATTGCTGCTTCTAGGCAATTTTTATTTTTGTACTATTATTTGTTTGCCTTCTCACTTACTGAACAACGTTGTCAAATGCAGAAATGACAATGAAGACTATTCTTGAATTAAAAAGTGATGTGTAGGTGTATGGTGGTAATTCAGCTTTAGTTGCAGACTTCTGTATTTTCAAAGAGTATGTAGCATAACTGCATACCAATTCCAAGGGTTGCCTTGGAATTTTTTAGAGAACAGCTTCAGCCCCAGCATGACTTGATACAGCTTTCTAAAGACAGACTAGCAAGATTTGAGTTTCTGGCAAAGGAAGGGACTGCATTTTCCTTTGTCTCTGCTAGAATGCTGCTCTCTTTCCTCCTTCTCCTGCAAGGTTGATGGTAGATTTGTGTAAATATGTAATGCATCTGTGAACTTGTCCCCAGGTCATAGTTATTCATGGCATTAAGCTAGTGTTGGTTTTGAGACCTGCATCTCCCTTCAGCAATAACCTGCCAAGCAAAGGCTGTGTGTTGCAGGTCTCCTGGGAAGGCTTGCTGGGCTCTGTAAGAGGGGTCATGTTCATCCTGCTCTGCAGATAACACACAAGTCTGTGGACTTGAGCAGTCTTGGCCTTACTTATACCATGTCTGAATGGGGCTTGGTGGTGCCAGCCACTTTGCCACAGCTGCTGGCTCATGACCTGCAATTGTCATGTCACCAGAAGCAACATGACTTCCTTCCTTGCAGCCAGCTTTTCTCAAGAGATATCAGTCACTGGCAATGCCAAGAGTCAGGGCGAGCCACTAACACAGGACAAAAGGATGTGTGGGGAAAAAAATCCTCTGCGGACCTTCCTGAACTGCACTTCACTGAAAATGTATTTGCCTTTAGTTGTTCGTTGAAGCTATTCTTTTCTTCTTTCTCGTTGATTTAAATACTCATTCAGGGGAAGTTCTTTCAAACACAGACCCTAGGGGCTGGGTTTTTTTTTTCCCAGGAATTTATCCCCTTAAGTGGTTAGCCTCTGCTAACTATAATCATAAAGGAAAACAGCCCTTGAACCATCAGTCAATTTTAACTCTAGGACTGAGCTGCCAGTGCTAATCTTGCCTCTTTATTGCTTTTACCAACCACCTGACACTAAGGGGACAGACAGGTTCCTTTAGAGATCCTTGGCAGAATTATGACAAAGCTATTGTAGTGCTTAACAGTTTAACCATTAAACAATAGCTTAAGAATTAAAGCTTTAGTTTTCTTAGCAGGATTTCATCATTAGTATAGCACAGAACTTATTAGAATGACATAGGATTTCTACAAACAAAACTACACAGAAAATGGGTCAGACTGGAAGGGACCACAGTCAAGTCATCTGGTCCAACCTCCCTGCTCAAGAGGGTTATCCTAGAGTACCTGGCACAGGATTGTGCCCAAGTAGTTCTTGAATATCTCCAGTGAGGGAGACTCCAGAAGCTCTCCAGTCAGTCTGTTCCAGTGCTCAGTCACCTGCACAGTAAAGTCCTTCCTCATGTCCAGGTGGAACTTCCTGTGCATCGGTTTCTGTCCTATTACCTCTTATTCTATTGCTCAGCACCACTGAGAAGAAGCTGGTCCATCCTCTTGACACCCTCCCTTCAAATACTTGCAGTTATTTATGGGGTCTCCTCTCAGTTGTCTCTTGTCAAATTACTGTAGTGCACTCTCTAAGCAGTAAAATGTACAATTTATAAAACAATTTCATTTATGGTTTCTGCTGAAATGGACCCAATGCAGAGTGGGTTAGATCACAGCATTTTGGGTTTGCTGTATCAATATAACAATCATAATCTAGACTCGAAAATCATGTAAAAGAACATAACTCCCCCTCAATTCTCAGAGGAAGCAGATGAAGGCAGAGATATCTCTGGATATTGGGATGCCCCAGGTCTAACTGTCCAGCGACAGCTCTGGTGCGAGTTCCTCCTTAGGACCCATCAAAGGTGGGAATTAGAGACACTGGGGGCTGCAGGCAGGCACTGCTCTGCGGGGTGCAGGCACTGCTCTGGGGAGGCTGCAGGCAGGCTCTGCTCTGGGGAGGCTGCAGGCAAGCACTGCTGTGGGGGCTGCAGGCAGGCACTGCTGTGAGGGCTGCAGGCACTGCTGTGGGGGCTGCAAGCAGGCACTGCTGTGAGGGCTGCAGGCACTGCTGTGGGGGCTGCAGGCACTGCTGTGAGGGCTGCAGACAGGCACTGCTGTGGGGGCTGCAGGCTCTGCTCTGGGGAGGCTGCAGGCAAGCACTGCTGTGGGGGCTGCAGACAGGCACTGCTGTGAGGGCTGCAGGCACTGCTGTGGGGGCTGCAAGCAGGCACTGCTGTGGGGAGGCTGCAAGCAGGCACTGCTCTGGGGAGGCTGCAGGCAGGCACTGCTGTGGGGGCTGCAGACAGGCACTGCTGTGGGGGCTGCAGGCTGGCACTGCTGTGGGGGCTGCAGGCTCTGCTCTGGGACTGCAGGCAGGTACTGCTGTGGGGGCTGCAGGCTCTGCTCTGGGGCTGCAGGCAGGTAGAGTCACCCACAGCACTGGCCTGGCTGGGTGTTGGGACATGCAGGCGGGCAAGGAGGGAAGTGATCGGCCTGCAGGTGCCGAGGAACCTTGACGCCAGTGGCATGAGAAAAAGAAATCTGGTTTGTTTCCTTGGGGTACAGGACTTTCAGGGCCTGATAAGGGGGGGCAAATCGCACAAACTCGACATCAGAGAATGGCAGCTTGCCTTGTGAAATGGCGTTAATCATGCGGACCACATTATCGGACCCGAGCGATGCCGGTCACTCTCCACCCCAACACCATCACGGTACCAGGAGGAGCAGATCCTGCCGCGGCACCAAGGGTGGCTTCCCACTTTTCCCCTCGTGTGCGAACAAACCCGGATGGCCGCGGGCAGCTCCGCCCGGACGGCAGTATGCCGCTGCCTGGCCNGCGGTGCTGCGCGGGGCTGGCGAGCTGCGCCCGAGAGCGGCCCTGAAACGGGCTTCCATCCCTCGCGTACCTCCGTCGGGAACAGGCCCTGCTTTTCCGGGACACCGGTTAAATGCGGCTTTCGTTCCCTTTCGTTAGTGGCTTTGGGAGTCCAGGGTAATCACCCAGCCCCCTCGGTATGCTGACCAGTCTCGCCTCATACCTTGCCCAGGCAAGAAGTCTCAAATGTTTGGGGTTGTTTTTTTTTGTTTTGTTTTGTTTTTTGTTTTTGTTTGTTTGGGGTTTTTTTACCAAAGCTGCTATCGAATATTTCTGGTTCAGAAGTTGCAGAACCAGTGGCATCACAGAAGCAGTTAGGTTGGAAAAGACTTCTGAGATTATCGAGTCCAACCTATGGCCAAACACCACCCCCTTGTCAACTAGACCATAGCACAAAGTGTCACGTCCAGTCTTTCCTAAAGCACCTCGAGGGATGAGGACTCCACCACCTCCCCGGGCAGTCCTGGCAGATTCAATACCAGAGCCTTGATCGTCCCTGGCTTTAACAGAGTCATAGTTTTAAGGAAATATGTGTATGTGAGGATCACTTATTCTAGCTGTAAACACTGTTTGGTCACGGTGGGGTTTATTAAGGCTACAAAGACTGTGCTGACTCAGGCAGAGATGAGAATTAGTGTGTGTGCTGGATGAGGATGTTAAACAGTACAGTTTCATACAATCAACTTTGTATGATGACTTAGCAAATTCCTATCAATAAGATGGACACATTTCCTTATACCTAATTCGCTTTGAAAGGTTGGGCTTGAAGACTAGAAAAGTTGTCCCTATTGGTGTTAATTAAAGAAAGGCATTTCAGAATTTCTAGTCTCTGAACATAGGAGCAAACCACACATCTGTGTGCGTTTTAGAGTTAGTACAAAGACAGGATGAAAATGTTTGGGTAAACGATACAAATGAGTCAACAGGATACAGCTTCGGTTTCAGAGAATGTCCATGTGAATGAGCAAGTAAACTTAGCTTGAGTGTGTTGTGCAGTAGCAACAGGCATATCTACAGTTACACTGCAGCAGCTGGCATTCTCTAAGTGAAGGTAACTATAAACAAAAAAGGGAGAAAAGGAATGTTATCTTAAGTCTCTGTGGGGACATGATACAGCCGCAGCTCCCAGTTGTGTGATAGCTGCACTCAGATACAAGAGAGCTCTGTGCCACTCCACCCTTCCTTCTCTAATCAGAAGTCTAGTTATACATTCTGCTACAGTGGGCATACATGTGACTTGTGTCAACTTAGGAACATTAACATTGTCCTCTTATTTTGAACTAGAACAACTCTTTTTCCTTGGTGCGTGAGAAGGCTTGTGTAGAGGCTTATTAAGCATTCTTTAAAGTGACTAACTTAGCACATAAGTTAATTTTCATTAGTTCTTTTCCTGTGTTTTCACTTTAGAAAACCACATTGAATCTATTACGTGATATTGATTTACAACTGTGTTCAGTGCTCAGGCTTTAAGAATATATTTAAAAAAGGTAGGGGTCAAGAACCATTTTTAGACATTTCATTTGACTTGTATTAATCGTCTCTTGTAGCGTATTTTTTTTTCTTGTTAGTTACCTAACTCATCACTTTTTTTCCACACTAAGAATGAAGCAGCTGTTCTGCTTTGGTTTTTTTTTTTTTTTACCTGTAAGTCATAAATTCTTTGTGAACTCCTCTCAAGAGACTGTGTTTTATGTTGTAGTTAGTTTACTTGCCTGCACGTTTCTTACATTGCTGTATATTAGTGAAAGAAATTTAAACTAGAAATAGGGGGATCTTTTGCTTTTTTGACAGATTGATAGCCAGGCTCTTGGTGATTTTATACTTCAATACTTTGTAATTCAAAACAAGTAGATTTGATAAGCATGAGTAATAATGTTTTCTGTATTTGTGCCTTACATCCTCTCAAGCAATGGTTCTGGTTTAATCACTTCAAAATAGTTTTACTCTCAGTTAATCCAAACAGCACCAATCCATTGCATAGTGAGAGAATTGATGAGAGAAAAAAAACCCTTCTAAAATATCTTACTTGCATTTCAGATTGGAAATTATTTTAAAAACCATTGCAAACAAAGTAAGTTGGTTTGCGTGAAAATAGCACTGACATTTACCCATAGTTTCCATCTGATTAAGTGGAAGTGACACGAGTAGATTAGAATGAGACTAAGACAATTCACATTGCAATTGTGTTAGTTTAACTTTAACAATCTTTTAACATGCTTGTTTAAATGTGGCTGACATACCATAATTACAAATCTACAAGCCCTGATTATAGAATTTTACATCATGAACCTATGGGGAAAGTGTATTGATTTTTTCGTGAAGCAATTCCTTTTTTTTTTTTTTTTTTAATTTACCATTGTAAAACTGTAGTATCTCCACAAGATCGTTCTTTTGCCTGCTGTACTGGTGTTGATACTGTTTTTTCTCTTAGTGAAATAGCATCATACTGCAAAGCAATTTACACTGATTCTCTCTCGCTCGAAGCACAGGAAGTTCTGCAAGTTACACAAAACTGTTGGTCTGATTTTAAATATAAATGTGAACAATTCTCTTAAATTGAATTATTTTACTGTTACATTCAGGATGTATTTTGTGCAAGAGGAATATGTGGAATGCAAAGACTCCTTTTGCTTGTTTCCTGTATTGCTAATTCAAGCACAAAACTAGTTGTGTTCTTGGTTACTCAAGCAATTTACCATTTCTGGTGTGAGTCAGAAATTTTCTCCATTTTCTGTCCACTGTATGAACTGTGGTTCCTTTTTTGGTTGTTGCCCATTAGCCATAGACCCTCACTGTGACTCATAGCACCAATGTATTGGTAAGAAACTCATATATCTTTTCTTTATTCTTGTTAAAGTTAGAAGATTGTGCACAACAACTGTTAGCTCAATTAATGGGAAGGACTAGGGTATCTCATTATTTGGGTATTGAGGAGTTATCTGCAGAGCTGCTCAGCTATACAGAGTCAGCATGATAAAGCGATTTAATGTCTGAGAGCTCAGGGATTAAAGAGCATGAATACACAGAATGCTCTCTTGGATACAAGCTGACTCTATCCAACTTAAATAACCATTTTCAGAGTGCAGATTGCGCATCTGTTGCCTAGGGTTGTCATGAGCTCAGTCCTGGAGTCTTAAACTTGGGTTCAACTCTAGCCAAGTGTTGTAGTCATGGTCCAGAGCTACTTAGATGTGTCTTAAGTACATTTTGTAGTGCTCCTGGCATCAGGATCGGATACATGAAGTCTTGAGTTGGCCCTGTGTTTTGAAGACTGCTTAAGTCTTTGAGACTTACTAACGTAGTCTGTTGCCCACATAAAAATCGCTACTTCATGTGAGCTGTCTGAAGAAAGAGTGCACATGCATTTACATGTTGTCTGAGGTAGCATCTGTGACATACATAGTCACCAGCCTGGATAATTAGTTGGAAGGTCTTAGAACAAACCTTTTTTTTTGAAGGGTTTCCTATTTCTCTTATTATTTTCAATACAAGTTTTCTTTTAACGTCACAGTAACAAACAGTACCCACACATAGCTTAAGAAACTGTGACAAGACCACAGTCGTTACTGTGGAAATTGCATAGTGTGTTGGTTTGTTTGTATGTTTGTTTTTGTTTGTTTTTAAGGGGTTGGATTCCAATTGTTACACCTTTAGAGCAGACTTAAGTGATTCCTTTTTTGAAATATTTCACAGATTTAAATTAGTAATTATCAGATCTGTAAAAGATTTTTGTCTCTTATTCCTTCTTCTATCCCATTACCTGTTTTAAAAAAATCTGGTATCAGGTTTTTTGTGTTTACCATTATCCTCTGCTGCCTGAAGCAAAACTGTCTTCTACCTGTCCATGCTGACCATAATAATCTATTAATGTTGTCATTTTAATTAGCAAATTAAAACATGCCCAGCAGCTTTATGACCATAAGTTTTGTTAGTGATGCAGTATTAAGGAGAAAAGCATTTTTTTCTTTTTTGAAATTTTCATTTGGGTGAGAATTTGCGCAAACTGTGGCTTTTAACCTTCAGTTATTTAAGCAGTCTTTCAAAAGTTTGGAGGTACAGTAGTTCCAGTTGCTTGGTAGTAGCAGTTTGGTGGATTTACGCATATCTGTAGTGCTTTTGTCTTTATTTTTCTTCATGGTGTAGAGCCACATACTCACTTGTGTGGATCAAACAGTTACAAATAGTTATTTTCTGTTGAATTAGAATGTGAATCCATGGGAAATCTAGAAAATGGTATTAAATTTATGGTAGTGCTTTATATATAGAAGATGAATTGCACCTGTGCTAACAACCACAATCCATCCTGTATTGACTTTTAAGTATTATTAAATTGTATGTATCATATAGGTGGAAATCTCATGCAAGACCACAAGGTCCATAGTTTTTTCTTTTTAATTGTAGTAAGTCTTTCTAATGCACTGTGAATTGCTTACACACATAATATGACTGTAATTTTATTTAATTTATGTAATTGTTGTAGCACTTACAGTTGGTTATCCCCAGATGGGAGGGGCCTAGAGGGAGGAAGTAGATTCTATGTTTTTTTCTCCGAAACAAAAGTCTTGACTGAAGATGATACCTGGATTATGTAAGGGAAAATGAAGTGATGATCTTTGGCAACCTGAACTGTTTCTACATCAGAGGCTCCATTTCTTTTTCTTCTCTAAAACTGAAGTTCCTGGGCTGCTTAGCATTTGCGACTTTCTGTAGAGGCAAGAACAAGTGAAGGCCTGAAGATTTAGAGGGATCTCTAGTAACATAGTTGATATAAAAATGTTAAAACCAAGTAATTTTTAATTTGAAATAATTTTCTGACTTAAAAAATCATGTACTGATTTTCATCTCTTTTACAGTAGTAATCCTTTACAAAACGCAAGCTTGCAAAGTTACACTGAAATGTCATGGTAGCTCAGTTCTGTAAGCTTTTAGATACAGAAGGGGCTAAAAATTTTGCATATACTTGGGTATTGTTACATTGTGACTCTTAAAAGATAAATTTTATCTTTGATCATGGTTTTTTGTCACTAGAAGAAGAAAAGGACCACATAAACTTGATATCCTGTCTAAATCAGAAAGTAGGCAGTCATGGCTAAGAAAACATGGCAGTTTGTATACCTGGGTAAAGTACTGTGTTTCTTCATCCTTCCTTGGCTTTTTCTCTTGGGTCCTCGAGTCTGTAAAGTTTGTATTCTTAGGTAGCTTTAGTGAACTCAAGAGTGTGCTTAAGTAAAATTTGCGGGTTAGGGATCAGGTATTTTAAGCTCCACAGGTAGTGATTAACATATTGCTGGTGTTACTGCAGTTGCTGAATTACTTGTCCTATAATTATGCGTAGTGTTAATACATTCTACTATAAGAAAAATTATTATTATTATACTATTAATATTAATACTAATGTAATATTATTAATACTAATACTGATAATTGTACAGCTACACTACTATGGACTTTTAAGCTTGAACTAAGTTAGCATAGATATCTAGTCAATAAATCCTGTCACTCTGGGCTTTCTGGGCTCTTTGCCTGCAATATGTACGTTGCATATTAGCATATACAATGGTTCATGGTAACATTAGTTCAGAAGAGATGCATGTCCTTTCAAGAGTGAATTTGCTCAGTAGCAAAACTGAGCAATTCCCCTTGTATTCTTCAGAGCTCTACTTGCTCAGTCCAGCCAGGAAAGTGTTTCTTCTGTTGATTTTTCTGCTGCTGGAGTGAAGTCTGTATTTGGTGGCTTAAGCACACAGATACCATTCTAGCTTATGTAGAACCTGAATTGTCAGCAACTGCTGGATGTTGGGGGAACATTAGGAGTAGTAGCATGTGCTTGCTCTGTCCTTGTACCACTTTTATTCTAGGCATCCGTTAGTAGTTCCTGTCTGTGACTGTGGAAGAAGGTAGAATTCTTGTCTATGTACAGAAGATCTTAATTTCATTATGCATGCAGAAAAACTCCATTGTACATAATCTTTTCATCTGTCAAACTTGAGATAAAACACCCTTCTTATGATCAGAGAGGTAGGTCTGCTTGCTACTGCTAGTGATGCAACTACTGGAGATGACAGTGTTGATGTATGTGGACTGTGATAAGAAGGTACCTCTGTGAAGTGAGAAACAAGGGCAATTTGGGGCTCTTTCTGCAGCAACCAGAAGCTAGAACTGCACTTGCAACTTTGCACAAGCAGACTGGGAGTGAAGTCCCTTGAGAAATCAAGGTGATTCTAAATATGGAGATCTCATTTTCGTCTCCCGTTCTCTGGTTTCTGATGCTAGTCAAACCTTTTGCTGAACTCAGTAAATTTGCGTACCACAGGAAAAAAACTGTCTTGATGTTTGTTTTGGTTTTGGTTTGTTTGGAGGGTTTTGTTTGGTTGGTTTGTTTTTCTTGTGTTTTTTTGGGGGGGGGATGATTGTTGTTGTTTTGTTTGTTGGGTTTTATTTTTGTATTATTCATTGTATTAATTTCCTGCAGTTTGGTATGGAGAGATCATTTTAGCATTGATGGTGGCAGAGGTGTATGCTAGAGTCAGGGAGCTGACTACTCTGTTCACCAGTGGTCTGATTTTTACTATCTTGAACCAACGTCTTATGTTACTTTGTTCTTCAGTCTGGGGAGCTGAAATGGGGGAGAGAGAAGTGAGTAAAGGAAAATGGATAAGGAAGTAAATCATAATGGCATGGAAAGGACCTTTCCTTCTCCTTCTACCTTAAGATTCTGTCAGGCCCTTTGGGCTTTTCTGGATTTAGTATCCAGGTTTAAAATAATTAAACTGTTTCTTACAGGGAAAAGAGAAATTGTAAAATTATTTGTTAAGTGATGTGAAAGTCTAATGTGTAAAGAATTTTAAAAGGACAGCAGCCATAGCTAGGAGCTGACGTCTTGTCTATTAAAACAGTCATAGTTTAGTTTTGTTCTTCAGTGATAAAAAGTCCTTAATTTGATTTCTAGAGGCAGATATACCACCAGAAGTGTCACTTTATTTGTTTCTTTATACTCTTTCCATAGTAGTTAACTGCTGACTGGCAGTAGAAGCAAGGTGTAGAATAACTGGATCTTATATCTCTAGTTTTTCACCATGAAAGACTGGGAGATTCTAGTAAAATACTTTTATTCTGTTTGGGTTAATTTCATTCCTTGTTTCTAGGGGTGTAATTCTCTTCTCCAGGGTCCATGAAAAATAACTAAGGAAAGCAAGCTTGTTGTCAGTAGATTTAAGTCAGGTATGTGGGAGCCCTCACTTCAGTTGAACATTTCTGTAAAGCTGAAAAGAGCTAATATAAATTGAGATTAGAAGTAAAAGCTAATACTTACTGTATGCAGTTGTTGGTCAGTTTTTACTTCTTTGAAATTTTGTATTAGAAAGGAAAGGAAGAACTTGAGAATTTTAGGTTCACAGATAAATTTTTAAGGGGGGGAAACAAAAATTTAGTCACTACTTGTTACCATAATTATTTGCCAGGTGCCTCAAATCAAAACTTCTCATACAGTTTGTAATAGTTTGTGGAACTGTCAACACTTGCTAGAGAGCAGAATGATATGTGGAGACTGCAACAACATATATTACAAAATGAAATTTGTTTCCAGATACTGTATTTTTTTAACATCTCACTCAACTGCACAATATTTCATACCATTATTTTAGATTGTGACTCTTCATTCTAGTATTTAGATAACTTACTCTTCAGAGAAATTCTCTTAATTTTTTAAAAAAAATCGTTACTGTCTTAAAATTTGAGGCCTTATCTTGAAACTCGAGGATAAAAGAGGAAGAGTGAAATGTAAAAAACACTTTGATGTCCAGAGGGAATACCGAATTTGTGCAGAGAATAAAAGGAACAAATCCATGTTGCCTTTAAATGTTTAGATACTTTGTAGACATGCTGGGTAAAACTGGACTTGTGCAGGTTTCTCTATTGGCTTCTCTAAGACTTTTCTGCATTTTCAGAACAGTGTACTTACAGGCACACTGTGTATTATAAAATTGTAGTCAATGGTTTGCAAATATAATTCAGAAAATGATGACTCCTAGGAATTTGTGGATGTTAGGTATAGAGTACCAAATGAAACCTTTTCTTTTATTGGCCTGTGATATCTTGGTTTGAATCTAAGAATATCTTTAAGCCTTCCAAAGGCTTATATAAATAAGTGTTTTTGTACAACATTGTACAAATAGTATTTTTGTATGACATTTTTGGCTGAAGAAAG
>VZTN01029700.1:379131-389310 GCA_013400515.1 Erpornis zantholeuca | reverse complement strand
GCAGGTACAGAGTAAAAAATGAGTCAAGTACTACTGAGATGAGTTGGAATTAAGGGACTTCTAATTTCTCATTCAATATCACTAGCATCACAAAGCAAAACAGCTTCTAGTTTTATACCAATGCTGACTTTTAATGAGGTGTCAAATACAGACACATGGTTTCATTCAAAGAACAATAAAAAGACTATTTCTACCAGAACACCAATCTAGGACAACCATCTGGATCAGAAATTTACTCTTTTAAATTTATAGTCAAATACAAGCAATAGCCACATAGTGAAAAATGATGCAAAGAACATCTGGTCTCTCACCAACACCAAGAAATATCCCTTCAGCATTTAAACAAGTGCCATGTAAAAATGCACCTTTTCTGTGACTTTTCTCTTTCACAAGCCACATCTGATTATCTACTGAAGAATGTTAGCTGCTAGAACAGAAATACCATGTTTATCAGATTGTGATGTGGAGGTGAATGTTTATACTATATACAAACACATGTTTGCAGAGCAAGAACTGGACCACAGAGGTGCCGCCACAGCACAGATCATGTTTGACATCCAGGGAATAAAAAGAACAGGAGGCATTTTCGGTTCAGTGAACAAATAGGCAACATCAGCAGAAGGAAGAGAAAATCACTTCATGCCACTCTGAAAATGTCCTAGGTTTCTGGACCAGCAATTTCCCCCTGAAAGCAACCCAAAAAATGTTCTGCATGGAGTTTTTTTAATTCAAAGCCAAATAGGGCTGAAGTACTCACACTATGCTTCCTTTGCTGTGATATTCAATGGCAAGGTCAGGCCTCCAAAGTTTCTGACATATATAAATTCATGGGACCAGAAAGGCTGCATCCAAATGTACTAAGGGAGCCAGCCGCTGCCCATGAAAGAACACCTTCAATCACCTTTGAAAGGCTGCAGTCACAGAAGGAGGTGTCAAAGTGACAAAAATATTTTTAAAAGCTGGCCTTGTTTTATTCAGGAACTTGGACCACAGACCTCCAGAGACCACATTCCAAGTTGTTCTATAAAAACATTTTGTTTCACTGGCAACCAGACGTTTTTGGTTTCACTGACTGGGAAAATAAATAATTTTAGAATAAGTTAAATATTGAGACATTGTTAAAAATGAAAAGTCAAAAGATTTTTATATTAAATGTCATAATATTTTTATGTCTCCCATTTCTTTTTTCATAAATACTTGCCAAGTTCAAAGCAAACTGACAAATAGAAGCAGGCAACATAAATCTGCACGTTTCAGCTAATAAACTGTTCAAATGAAAACACTTAATCTAGTTGTACTTGGCAGATGCTTTCAGCAATACTACTTCTGGAAAAAACAAAATGTTTGTGAGAAAAACTATTCAGAAAAAACTGCAGATAAAATTAACTACCTCAGGCAAGGCCTATAGACTAATGTCCCTATTTGCCAATATTTATTAATCTAAAGTACTGACCAACATACATAAAACTATTCTTACCATCAGACATGAAAACAACTGACTGCAAGTCTGTATCTGATAAACTCAGGTCTGTGAACTCCAGCTGACCAGCAGCTCTGCTGTACCATGAGCAGCAACGTTCTGAACACACTAATGGCAGCTGCCTTTTCTATCAAAGTTATTCTTTTGGACTGCACTCTTAAGATGGTATAGATGCTTACAGTATAATCCCTTACAGAATGATCTCTAAGGAAACAGGTAGGTTTTGCATATAATTATCAGCTGGGAGAGTTTGCCCTTATCAAATTTATTTAATTCTTTTTATCTTCATAGTGAGAGATTTGTCAAAAATGCTTCCTACGCTCCTCCTCTGCGTTCATGGCAGAGATGGTTCCTACAGCCCAATCGCTGACACTATACCAGAGTAACATGGATGAAATCAAGTCTGCCCTGAACCATTCTAAGTCAACACTGTCTCTGAGTGCCTCTCGTCACAGCAGTAATTCAGTTCAAGCCCTCTTCACAGCTATTAGACATGAACAGAGCAATCCCCAGGGCCTCTCAGCAGGAGGAAGCCTCCACTTCTCCATATGCTCCCATACAAAGGGAAATGGGCTCTATCTCCAGTGCACCTGATCTGACAGCTTACCTTTGGGGAAAAAAAAAAAAAGCATGCAGGCACTTTTGTCCTGCAGCCCTCTCACCCTGAACAAACACTGGGAACAAGTTTTAAAGCCGGACTGCAAGACTATGCAGAGAAACACCTAAATATCCTTACCAAGGTTTTGTTTGTGGCAGTTTTCAGTTTTCTTCCTGACAGACTGAACCCCTTTATTAATATAACATGATTTATGCAAATAACCACAGCTAGCATAGGAGGCATTTATTTTATTATGCCCAGAATTTACATGCATTCAAGGAAAGGTAATTTTTTTCTGGCTGGCTGTAAAATTGCCATTAATATTACACAAACACTTCTCTGGCTTTAGGCCAGAGCCCCTGCTATGCACGCATCATATACTCAGTTAACATCCAGTTTCAGGAGGGCAAGACCTACAGCTAAACTAACTCTCTGAATAGATCTAGCACCACCTTTTGTCACTGGCCTTTGTGGTGAAATTGTATCATGAGGCTGGCAGTCTGGCTTCCATGAATACAAAGGTTTCTGCTAGCCACCACTCTGAAGCAAAGTAAGCATGTGCATGTTTGTGGGAAGGCATAGTGGGGAGATATAAAGCAAAAAAAAGTTTATTTTCCCAATGTGCTTATCCCGAAAATTTCTCTTCCACCCCCTCCTTCTTCTCTAGTGTTAGTATATCTTCTGTCCCTATGGGCAACACAGTGGGTGTGCAACAGAAGCACAAATGGTCAGAAAAGTCCTGCCTTGCAGTGTCTCTCATTCAGAAATGACAGAGACCAGACTGAAGCAATAAAGCACTTCAGCAAATGACTATAGATCAGCAAGGCTCAGAGAGGCTTTAACTCCATCATGAACCTTTAAAATACTAGAAATATTTGGGAACAATATTTGCATTTAGTACAACTGAGATATCTGTGAAACTTAACCATAGATAGTCTTACAATGGAAAAGCAGGTCAAGAATTTCTTGCAAAGTGCAGACAGTAACTAAGACAAAGGAATACCTTGAAAATACATGGATAAGAATCTTTCCTTTCACTGATACTTTCATGTGGAATGACATTGAGCCAATCCTATACAGAACATGAATCAGCTGGATGTTAGCCAATTGAACAGCTTTAACTACTAACTACCACCTCAGTATACCAATGCTAAGACATTAATCACCACCAATTATATTCCATGTTATCAATTATCAGAATCCATCAATTACCTTGTAATTTCAGATTATTTTAGAATTTTGTCTCCACTTTCTCCACTCACCTATCCTGTCAAAAGAATTAAATGCATCAAATAATAAGAGGGAAAAGATGTATTTCTTAAGGCTCAGAGTGAAAAACCTCAACATTACAAACAGACTGCATGAGCCCTTGGGAACATTCAAAATGTATTCAAACTTGCAAAACTGAACAAACACACAGAGTTATTTCCAGCTGACACCTTACGCTATCCTGTCACAACAGATATATAACAGATATGAGAAGAAATGACCTCAAAGAGCTTTAAACTTAAATAGCCTAGGACTAAAAGGACTAAATCAGAGGCATTTCTCTTTTTTTTTACAGAAGCATTACAGAACTGAGAGGTAGAAGAGTCTGAAGTCCTCACACTCATATTTCTCTGGATATAACAGATTACCAGTTTTTTCCTACATTACAGCAATATTTAGAGACATCTTGCAAAATATTATGCCTCTCTGTAATGGGTATTTGTCAAAGGTATATGGCTGTTTATCAGTCTAAGCACAAGTAGTTTATTTCTCAAGTGCCATAAGTGTTATTTTTCTCCACAGATAATGGCTGGTAACCTCAAGGTATGGTTATGCAACATTAAAACTATCATGGCAAAGAAATAACTCATAAAAATGTTGGGAGGTTCCAGCACATTCTTTGGAGTTGACTGATCTGAATTAGCTCTTTCTCAGCTTCTCCTCTAATCCCCGTCAGTTGTTGGGGAAAACAAGAAGAAATCTGGTTCCAAAATTATTTCTTCCATTGACTCTCTGTCACTTTCCTTTCAAAGTATGCGACTCTTTCCCAGCAAGATTCCTGAGGAATCACAAGTTTTACCATGTTAAGAAAGCCTGACTGGGAAAGCAAACACTTGCAATGGTGCAAACATAAGCTTACTGCACACATGCAACTCTGGGGAGGCCACATAGAGCTGGAAGAGCCAGTTGGTCCGTGGCTTACGTATTGCTGGAACTAAATTAATTCCATCTATAGTATCTTTGTCATCCAGGAGAACCAATCCGTCAGGAAGGAGTGAATTAGCTAGGAATGTAAATCTAGTAAGATTGAGGCATATGATCAGGCATTATTGTCCATAGTTCATGTGAACTAAATATAATTATCAGTGTATTTAAGGATTTCATAAAAATCACTGATAAAGAAAAATGTTTGCTATGCGGACAAGTCAAGTAATCATTCCATGAGTGCCTACACAGAGAAGATGACTTGCAAAGAAGAAATGACTGAAACTGTCTATTTTGACCAAAATTCACAATGAGTCACTTTCAACATTCATAATAAGCATAGCACAAATAGTAGAAAATGCAGTATTTTTCACTCATTTATGGTTTGAATAACCATGTCAATAAGCTTCTGATTTCCAGATCTAAAAATGGCTGAAACTTACCTTCACTGAGAAAAATAACCAAAGATCCTTCAATTATTTGTTTTTTTTCTGTTTTTTGGTTGTTTTTCTTTTTGTTTCAGGCCTTTTTCTTCTGACTTATTCACTTCTACTTAACACCCTTTCATGCTTTTGATATATGTGTCCTAACAATGTTGCATAACTCTAAAAAAGCAAAGCTTGCCTCTGTTATGTTTAATCCCAACAAACGTGAGGTCAGTATTGGGTGCTATTACCAAAGACTTTCTCACAGAACAGCCAAAGCACAAAATTTCCACTCAGTTCTAGAACTGTTACTGTCAACCCCGTTTCAAGATATGCTCCTTGACAGCTCCCAGCATCCTTTCATCATTTTAATGTGATGTTTACATCCAGTCCTCTAAATTTCATCTCTTACATCGCTATTATGTTCTACTTTGATTAGATTTTTCTCTAATAGTAATAGCAAGGTACTTACATAACTGTTGTAAAAATGTGATGAGTTCCTTATGAGAAAGCAAAACTGGAGCTGCAAGGCATGTTCTCTCAGCTCCTTATCTCCAATTCCTCAGGTAATCATCCGAATGCTGTGGAGGACTCTGCTTGCAAGGCTCTGCCACTTCTCACAAAGCTGCCTGCGTGTAGCACTTATCTCACACTATAGCATCTGACAGTAATGTTGTCAAAAGAAAGAACTTTTTTAACCCTCTTTAAGGTGTTGAATAGGCTTTTGATTAAATAAGGGCAGAAATCACAAGTTGGTGAGCTTTTTAGTGATACTCAAAACTTTTTTGGATAAGGCCCTGCAGACTGACCTAATGAAACCTACTTCACATAACACCCTAGATAAATGGCTCAGGATATCCCTTTCAAGCTACATTATTAAAAATTCTCTTATCTTTTCTCCCAGAATCACAGAATGGTTTGGTTTGGAAAGGGCCTTAAAAATCATCTAGTTCCAACCTTTCCCATGGGCAGAAACACCTTCCACAAGACCAGGTTGCTCAGAGCTCCATGCAACCTAACCTTGAATACTTCCAGAGATGAGGCATCCACAGCTTTCCTAGGCAACCTATTTCAGTGTCTCATTACCCTCACAGTAAAGAATTTCTTCCCAATAGCCAATCTAAATATATTCTCTTTCAGTTTAAAGCCATTCTCCCCTGTCCTATCAGTATGTGCCCTTGCAAAAAGTCCCTCCCTATCCCCAGGCTCCTTCAGGCACTGGAAGGCCACAATTAGGTCACCCCTAAGCCTTCTCTTCGCTAGTGAACAGATCCAATTCTCTCAGCCTTTTCTCACAAGAGAGGTATTCCAGCCCTCTAACCATCTTCATGACCCTCCTCTGGACTTTCTCCCAACAAGTGCATGTCCTTCCTGTGCTGGGGCTCTCAGAGCTGGATACAGCACTCTAATAAAACTGGCAGAGCAGAATAGAGCACTTTCAGTACGCTGCTTTGGATGCAGCCCAGTTTTTCTTTCTGGGCTGTGAGCACAGAAGAGCACACATTGCTGGGTCATGTCCAGCCTCTCACTCACCAGCACCTCCAAGGTCTTGGCAGGGCTGATCTCAATCTGCTCATCCTCAAACTGTGTTGATACTGGGGTTTGCCCTAACCTGGGTACAGCACCATACCACTCAGAAGAGCTACTTGGCCTGGCTAGCACACAGCTCCCAGTAGCCCAAGACCTGTACATTGAAATGATTTTTCTTAAAAGTACAGATAATCTGGAGGACAGATGAGAAGCTGGAAATCAAGAGAGGCACAATAAGTTAGCAGATGGGCAGATAAAAGATGAGACAATACAATGAAATAGAAAGTTGTGCAGAATGACATATTAAACTAGAACAAAGGAGAACATGCCCACAGCAAGAACAATCACTGTAAGAAACAATAAAGATAGGCTTTGAGGTACAAAAGAGATACAGAATAGGTGACAGGAAAAAAGACTACATAATTTGAAAAGACCCTAGGGAATAAAGCAGCTGAAAGAATGCTAAAAATAATGGTTTGCAAGATACATGGTCCAAACATTATATTTGAAGAGGAAGAAAAAAAAACAAACACAAAGAGGTAGAAAATTGCTTTTTTAAAGCAGAAAGCTTAGGAAGAACAACAAACTGCAGGCCTTCATGCTGAAAATAGCATTTGCAAGCAACCTCCAGCTTTTCTTCTAAAGAAAATGTTTCAGAGTGCCAAACAACAAAGGAGAGTATGGCAAGCAGCATCCTGGGCATTTCTAGGCAGCCCCACAAAGCACAGCTCAATGTTCAGTCCTCTCTCAGATGGAAATACTGCCCTCCCAGTCACATAACACATAAAAGTACAGCCAAGTCACTGTAACGGTCTAATGTGTACAGGAGCAGCCAAAGAACAACTAAATAATCAGAAATCTGCATTACCACAAGCATTTATATTTTATTGGAATGAGGAATGAAAGTGAGAGTTGTACTGAGAAGACTAGCATGTAGTTATAATCTTGTATTAATTTCTGCATTTAACAATACATGGAGGGATTGAAATACTTGGATATTTATCCAAAAATTCTACACAGACTTACTTGTTTTCTTAGGTACACACTTGAGAAAATCAACGAAAGTAAAGCAACTGCAGTTTTTGCTGGGGTGGTAACTTCTTTTTACCCCTTTCACAAAAGTGCTAGATGAAAAATAAATTTAAATTACCACAAACTCCTGTTCTTTTTCCACAAACTACCCAGTCATTAATCCATCTTCAGCACTCAGCCTGCAAAACATCAGTCATTTTACTGAACCCTCCTGAAACACAGTAGGCCTCTTCACAGCAGGCTACACAAAAACACCATATTGGAGTTGGAATCAAGCTCCAAGTAATTTCAGTGTAGTTGCATTCAGGATTAATTTGGCTCATTATCTCTCTCATAAAGATGATGAAATGACACAGCAAATACAGTCACTGTAGTACAATGCTCCAGAGAGCCATGCAGGAAATACCTTGCCCAGAACTCGTCAGTCCTGTTAGTGATGTTCATTGCAGATTCTATGGCTTCTCTAACAGAAATGTAGATGTGCTGATTTCTTGGGCCAAAAAGATCTATGCAATAAAAATAACTGGGAGAAAATAGCAATGAATTTTTCCCACTGTTAAATAACCCACTATTGCTATTTTTGTATTTGTCACATGGAAACCTTATTGTATGAAACTTTAGAGTGTGAGTGGACTCACCATGGCACAGATAACTTATGAAGAACAGACTGCTTGCTTAATTTACTTCACTGAGAAACCATTGAGAGGCTACCTTTAGAGTACTGAGTTATTATACGCAGAGGTAGAATAATAACAACATAAATTGGATTGCACTTTAGGAGACAAAAATAAATAAGAACTCATGCTGTGGGACCACTACAAAACTAACATAAAACCAACAATATCAACACCAAAATTAAGTGTTGGACTGCTACCATATTATTGAAGAGGAGTCACAATAGAATGGTGTTCGAAATTTAACAAATAAGTTGATTTTAATTCCAAAGATTCTTCAGCACCCAAAGCTTTCAAGTCAGGCAATACCTTGGGAATGCCATGAAGCTGCCTGAAGTGACTAGTCCCTTTGTATCTTGCATTGAGATGCTAAGTAGAGACTATTTAAGATTTTGTGCAAAGCTCATTTGGTCTTCTCTCTAATATCAATCTTTCCCAACACCTGTTCAACATCAGCTCTTTTACATCTTGCAGCTTATCATCTACCTGGTACAGAACTGCATCCAGAATGGACTACAGTATTGTACACTACAGATGCTAAAATGCTCAAGAAAAGTAGAAAAAGGAATTATCACCTCACCCCACTGCAAGAGAATATTTTCCCAAGGAGCTCCAAATCCAAAAGGAGAGTCATGCTATAAGGGAAGCTTGAACTGAAGGTTTCTGACACTCACATGACAGCATCCCGTTCAGGACTCTAAGGCAACTGTTTCACATCCCAAAAAAAAATTACTAGCAGAAAGAGACATCTCAAAGAGAGACACTAGTGATGAAGAAAAAAAGGAAAAAAATGTTGAGCAAAGGAAGAAACTTCATGTTCACATTTTTGGACACAGGAGTCCTTCACAGCAGGTGTCTCATTACATGCACTGCCTCAAAAGTCAATAGGACTGAAGAGCCCGGGCAACACAAATCTCTGGGCCTTACACAACTCTCACGTTCACTCTGAGAGCTCTTCAGCACTTTATCCTGCAAATCTCATTTACCTGTCAGCCTCCCTATCCCTGGACTTCTCATGAGACATCTCTGATAAAAAGTAACACATTCAAGTGCACTGAATGTGCAAGTATCCAGTCCGCAGGGGCATTGAATGCATCCCAAGCTTCATAATCAGATACAAGACTGCTCTCCATGGTACCTAGTAACACCACCTGGTACCAATTTATCTTTTTTGGAGGAAAAAGGGCTGGTTTAAGCTAAATCAGTGGTATAATAAAAAACAAAGTAAAAAAACCCAAACAAACTAAAAAACACAAAAAGTCCTCCCAACACCTTCACCACCACCACTACTGGTAGGAAATAGGGGATTTGACAGGTTAGTCTGTTTCTACAGCACTTATTCCACACAATGGATAGGAATCATTTTTGGGCCTTCTGAATACAATGTGAGGAAATTGAGAGGTTCTGAAAAACCCTTATACCCTTAGAAACAAGCAAAGAACAGTGTGTTAATAACAGCTGAGACTGTCAGAAAGAGACAGTTCAGAACATAACTGCTAGTTTGGGGTTGGCTTGATCAAATCAAAGGATTGCCTGCAAGGTAAAAAACTGATGAAAAGATAATTAAGTGAAGCATTATGGGACACTGAAGAGATCTTTCTAAATGCTTTTGAAATACAGTCAGTGAATTAAATGTAACTATTACTCTTAAGAAATGTAACAGCCTCAAGTCATGACTGCACATTGTAACAGTTTTGAAAAATAAGAACAACAGAAATGTATCTGTCAACTTCATGACAGAACGAGAATGAATGCAAGAATTGGAAAGCAATTACAAACGAAAGCAAACCATGATAAAGTGCTACCCCTTTCCTACACATGAAGAAATGAGAGTCCCAGGAGAAAATCCCCTGGGTTGGAGGATAACCAGGGCCACTTATAGTTTTCATTTTTTTAAATAGAAGAAGTTACTACATAAATAACAATATTATATAGCATCTAAGGTGGAGCAAGGAAGTTAAACAACCCTATACTTGAGCTCTATTTTTTCCTTTGGTTTTCTTTGGGGGCTTTTTGCTTTTTTTTAGATTTCTTGTAGCAGCAAAGCCAGAAATGCCTTGTGCAGGTTACCCCCATAAAGCATCAGAAAACCCTTACATGATTGTATCAATACTTTGCCATGTCTGAGAAGTGACAAGGAAGTTTCAAAATCCATACAATTTTTTTTTTTTTGTATAATCTATTAAATGTAAATCCAGGTGTCTTTGTTATGCAATTCAATTCTTGAAAAAAAAAAAAAAAAAAAAA
>VZTN01029700.1:291036-377767 GCA_013400515.1 Erpornis zantholeuca | reverse complement strand
TATTCCAAGTTAATCAGTATTATTGTCCCTTTGATTAACTTTCTGCTATTCACAGAGTTGCAACAATACTACTAATAGTACTAATGATAGACTGTAGTATTATCAAAATTACTATTGAGCTGCTTAGGGACCCCAAAGGAGTTAACACCAACTTGTATACCAGGACGGAAAGGAGGTTAAGATTATTAATTGATTTTATTTAAATTGCAATACAGAAGCAGTAGCAAAGTTTCGGGGTTTTTTTAATTGCATATTGACTGCATGTTTAACAGTTATTGTCTTTGGGCACTTCTGTAAATAATGAAAGAAAAGCAGAGCCCAGAGCCTATATGATCCTTTCACAGCTACATAAGGTGGACCAGAGATGCTAACTCCTTTCACCATTTCTCTAAGGAACAATTAGATAACTTCTATCACCACAAATCCATATGACAACTTCTGATCACACCGTAGAATAAACTTTTTTTTTTCTTTTTTGTCACAGCATTTCTAAGTCTAAACCAAGACAAGATGCAGGCTTCCTTTATCAAACACGTTTCTTCAGTAAGACACTAGTGGGTATTTTCTTCAGTAAGACATTATTATGCTCACATACATGGATATTGGGTGTCTAGCATAGTGTGTCTGACTGCCCACCTTCTGCTCAACTACTGAGTGTCACTAAGTGTCCCACATAACCTAGGATTATCCAAGGCATCTATGATATCTGATACTCTGAAACAATAACACGACATGATTTTCCTTTTCAAAGTTACCCTGCTGTAGTGCTACTTCTACTTTGACAGCTCACACTGATGTTTGATATGCTGGGTGGAAATACTGGAAACACAGTTTTCCCCAAAGGAAAGTTTTCAAACGTCAGTCCACACAGGTGATGTTCCTCAGGTTGAATATTTTGTTTAGAATATGTTTAAATGTTGATTTGATCAAACTGAGCTACAGCAGAAAATAGTAATGTGCAATTCCTATCAATAAATTGGCATGAATGGCTGTCCTGGGGTTTTTGTCCCTGCCTTCTTTGGAGAAGACATTCCTTCCAGAGCATTTCTCTAAATTTGTCTCAAACTGGGACAATGACTTTCAAACAAAACCAGTCAGAATTTTTGTCATTGGTTCCCCCTTTTTGTTTAAAAAAGCCATGCAATTAGAGGGAGAAGAGTTGTAGCCAATTACCACAAATATTTACCACTCCATGACTATGCTTTAAAAAAGATCAACACAGAATCACTTCTCCACTTAACTTCTATCTGCCAATGTAACATATAATGACAGGAAAAAGGAAAAGCAACTTCTTCCCATTGACAGCCAACTAACAATATTCCTTACTCAGAGTGCAAAGCAGATGAAGTATCCTAATACCTTGATGGTCTAACTGAACTGTTACAAAAATGTTGAATTGGTCACTACCCACTCATAACTGAAAGGTTTTGTAACCTCTTTCCTAATGAAAATTGACTTTCACACAAGTTTCTGGTTTAAATCTGTCCTTTAATAAGGGAAATCTTCCTACTTCAAGCTAACACACTTTCGAAACCTCACATCATTCTCTTTGATGAGAATGATAATTCGTGTTATCACTAAGTATTAGATGTCTTGAATCAACCCCCTATCTCTTTCCTCCTACATTAAAAATAAAAATTTTCAGCTACATTTGACCATCTCCCCTCTGAGTTAATACCACCTCTACGAAGTGGAACTCAGGTGAACTCCCATGTCCCACTTCACTTCCCCATGCTTTTTCCCACCTTGGCTATGCTAGATTCTGAGGTGGGATTACAGGTTTCACTGACTGGTTTCCTGCAGTAGTGTCTGTGAACAGGAGTAGCCAGACATCACATACAAAAACAACACAGCTTATAAGCTTTGCTTGCAAAGGGAATCACTGGAAAGGAAAAAAAAAAAGGAAAATAAAAAAACCCAATGAACAAACACAGGGGATAGTATCAGTGGTTATTATCAACAACAGTCCAACATGAGGCCATTTAAAAGCATTTGTAATGGGCTCATGACTGACACAAAAGGGAACTGTCCCAGACTAGTTTCCATGCATTGCAGGGAAATATTTTATCCTTTTACTTCTCTAGCATTACACAGTGACATTATTTAAATGTAAAGACATTCTGCTCCTCAATTTATATAAGAAGTATTGATGGATGACCCTTAACTATTATAAAATACAGACACTAATGTCTACTTTGTGACCAAAGCTGTGTTCAATGTCGGTCTGTATGCATGTACACAGCAATCGCTGAAACAGGGATAGAATCTATTTAGCATAATGTTACCACTGCTATCATTAAACATCCTGTAACTCCATATCAGGTGAAAGAATGCCACAGTGACTTGGGAATAATGACCTATGGATGACCAAAACACAAAAATCTACCCTTTACATGACATTGTCATCACACAATTGAAGATAATTAGATGAGGATAATGTGCAAAAATCTTTTGGTAAATAAAGCAACCACTCAGATGGCTTCTGTGACAACAGAAGAGTCACACTGCAGACTACAACTTTCTTGTCATTTACAGCTGATTTCCTCAGTGACATTCTCAACAGACCTACAGATAGCACTTCAGATGTGCAAATCACAAAAAGCACTTTGCCTGAGCAGCCCACAGGCAGCACTTTATCCAACTCTCTGTGCATAACTTAACACCATACCCAGGATCTCAACTCTGCTGGAAGCTTCTCACTCCCTTCAGAGAGCATATTCTACATGAAAGTGCAACAAGCAGTGTGTATTTGTACACGCATATAAATCTACTTTTTGCATTCCTACTGCAATTTCAACAGACATCTGGGTAGTGACAAAAGCATATAGTAGCAGCATTGCCATCAGCTTCTGACAATACCAGAAGACCTGGAAGTTGTTTCTCATTATTTGAGTAGGATGCATTCCCAGTGGGTTCACAAACAGTTTGAAGACAAGTGATGGTACTTCTTCAGTTATTCTGGGGGTAGAACCTTATATCTGTGTTCAGACTTTTTTTTGTGGGCTAGTACCTGCTGCAAATACTGATAAAATAAAACTTCAGCAGATTAGTCATGACAAGCTCTTGAAGTAAGTTTTGAAGCTGTTTAAACATTCACAGTAGTTTCCAAAGTACATTATCTCACCACAGATTGATCAGATTGTTTACACTAACATTTTTGCTACTCAAACAGAATACTTCCCTGCTGAGAGATTCGTATGCATTTATTTCAAAGATCACTTTGTAAGTAATAACAGTTTTTAGAAACTTCTGAGAGCTCTACATCCTTTTACACCATCTTCTTAAGTTTCCAGAAGGATTTCTAATATCTTGTAGAAGCTGCTGAAGCCTCAGGAATGTAAGAATGTCCTAGTTTGAGACAGTCACTCCAAGACAGAGAGAAAGACGTAGAAGACACCAACACTTGGTGTATTAGCTGTTTTACTGTTCAATTTGCCAACAGAGAACTTCTAGAAAAATAAACATGATGCACAGCCACCAGGTAAGGTGCCATATATAAGGCTCATGTGCATGGAGGAACATGAGTGTTACTCATGCATGTGCATTTCATGCACACTTAACCTGGGTGCAACATTTTCACTAGAAGGAATTATGTACGCACTCACTTGTCACTTATGAAAACTACTGCAGAAAGCTAGCAGAGACTTCATCTTGCCTTTTCTCTCCCAACTTCAGCACTGAAATTACACTGAGCAGTTGCACAGTCTGCTTCTCAACAACCAGCCATATACAGTGCACTTTAGAAGAACACAGAAAATCAGAACATCACCAAACAATCTAATATAACAATGTAGCAGACACACAAAAAAACAAGAGCTGTTGTGAGACTCAAGCTTTATTACCATCAATATCAACTGATTTCAGTAGTTACAAGTGGAAATTGTTTCCTAATTGACCATCTGTACAACTGCTCTCTCCTTCACTCCAATGCTACAAAAATGCATTTCATTACATCAGACAGTAGCTCTTAATCAGTATTTTGTTACCTTCTGCTCTAACTCTTCAATTTTCTTCAGGAGTATTTTATAAAAGCTCTGGTATAAGTATTCACGACAGCTTTCTAAATCCCCAAACTATTCAAACACAGTTACTCCTTGCAATTACCTAAGCAGTCTACAGAGAATGGGTAAATTCAATCAAATATTGGAGTATCACCAACAATGGGAGCAACACCATTGCTTATGGACAANAAAAAAAAAAATCAAATTAATGAAAACCAGTAAAATTTTGATAGGGGAGGAGAGAGAGAAGTAAACAAATGCTGACCCAAGCTATTTAGTGCAAGTAAAAAATTCATCACAGCACAGCGTATACCAGCACAAACACAAAGCAAATTTTCACTTTTCCTCTACAAACCTGCAAGCTGCTCACATTTTCATATAGACAATAAAACGTCTTTCCCATATACCAATATCACTTAAAGCATCTACCATAAAAATGTGTCATTACCTCAGCATTTGAAAAGTCTGCATAGGCCTCCTTTTCAGGGTTCCAAGTTTGTTTATCTAAAAATTACACTCACTTTCCTTTGTTTAGTCCAAACTAAACATTTTCTTTCCATTTGCCTATACGGACATCACAAAAAAAGCATATATATTTCTGAAAAGTGGTGATTATTAAAAGAGAAAAAAAAAGTAGCCCCAACCCTTTATTAGCCCACTTCTCTACCAAGTACCTCAATTATTGCATTCAACAGTCAGTTTGAACCTGTTCCCATTATGCTTCATAACTGAAGTTGTCTTTAAATGGTCATGAAACCTATATATACAGGCAATTACTTTAGCCCTCTTCAGCCTTCCAAAGCAAATATTTATTGTTATAAGAAGTCTATTCATCCTTGTATAAAAATAAAACCTGCAGGAGGCTAATACAGCACTTGCCATCCACTCCTTTTGTCTGCTTTTCATAACCTGCATACATGGTTTTCCTCAGACTATTCAGATTCTGTACAATGTGGACAATCTCTGATTTCTGTCAATAATTCCAGTTTATCATTATGCCAGGACATGACAGGACTTGTTGCCTTTGCTTTTACCCTCAAAGCACTTATCCATTCATACATCTAGAAAGCAAAATTAAGTTAGTGAGGCACTGGAACATTTTAAAAAAATAGACAGAGAATAGTCCAAGCCACATCAATATTAAATTGAGATCGGTCTGCATGGCTAAAATGCCTGTCATACTGTCCTTTCAGGTATGAGGAAAACTAAACACAGTGTTAAAAAATGTCTACAAAACAAAAATGCACAGATAATGAAATCATTAGCTCCACATTTCATACCTAAACTCCCATTTCCTTCCTCTCCCACTGCTCAATGGTTTTTACCACACCTATAAAAAGCAGAAAATACACAATGTACAGCCAATTTAATGTATTTTTTAAGAATTTATATGTATTACTGGCTTATTGCTCTCGGCATTTCTTTTGGTTTTGTCACCATAGCCTATATGCACCCAAGCTCTGATCTCAGAAAGCAGCAGTCATGAAATATCTCCACATAAGAAAAAAAAGCACATGTTGCAGCCTCTTTCCCAAGATTCAACCTCATTTCATTTGTAAGTAGGTGCACTGTGGGAGGAAGAACATAGCCCTAGAAAGCTGGTACACCTTTAATTTCTAAACGATATACTTCACAGGCTTTCTTTTTCAAATTCCAAAAGTGGCTTAGCAAAGAACTCTGAAATAAACAAACCTTAATTAGAGACTGATTAAGTATATTAACATAACAAAAAAGCTAATACCCTTAAAACTACACAAGAGTAAATTTAGATAAGATCAAAAGAAACAGCTTCTTAAAACTAAAAGTAATTTCGAAGAGAAAGTACTAATTTAAAAAGTTATGAAAGGACAAAAAAGGGAATACTAAAAGCAAGATTAAATAACAATTCTAGTGAAGCAGCACTGTAAAAGGTCTGCAGCAGCTCTAGCACAAGTTTGTCCCCTACCAACCATAACCCTCCACATGTACAGACAGGGAGTAACAGCACTGGAGAGGAGCACTGGTTTATTCATTAGTACCCATTTTTGTGGAATGCCTTTTCACAAAAACATTTAGGTCAGGAGAGACCTCTTGAGTTTATCTAGTCCAATAGCTGGGCTTCAATCAAGGTGACCTACAGCAGGCTGCTCAGGAGGATGTCCAGTCAGGTTTTTAATATCTGTAAATGTGGAGACACCACAAGCTCTCTGGGCAAACTGTTTCCATGTCTAAACACCCTCTCAGAGAGAAAAAAAAACCTGTTTTTCATCTGGTATTCCCATGGAAATTTTCTATTTTTTAAATCTCTGGGCACTGCTGAAAAAAGCCTAGCTTCTTTAGTCCCTCCTAATTCCTGAATCTCTTGAGCTCCTCTTTCCCTCTGCTACGATGCTGAATACTGTCTGAGATTGCTTAGGAGCCATCTGCTAATCTGTGCAAGCCTCCTGCTTGTTTTTGCTCCATTTCCTACTTGTTGGGACAGACTTTGCTTAAGCTTGGAGGACATCACCTCAGAATCTCCACCAGCTCTCCTACACCTCTCTTCTTGTCAGGGCTGTATCCCATGGGAGTCTTCTAGGCAAATCATTGAAGTGGATGAAGTGTGTTTTCCTCAAGTTCAGAGTTGTGTCCTGCTTTTTGCTCTGCTCCCTCTACTTAGGATCCTGAATTGCATCAGTTCATTGTCAGTGCAGCCAAGTCTGCCTTCGCCTTTCGCAATCACGACCACTTCTGCCTTGTCTGCAAGCATCAAGTCCAGCAGAGAACCCTTCCTTGTTGCCTCCCTGATCATTTGTATCCAGAAATTGTCACGAACACGCTCAAGAAATCTCCGAGCCATACTGGGTTGTCCTTCCAAAAAGTACAGAGGTTAATGTTCCCAAAGAACCATGGCCTGCGAATGAAGTTCCTCTTCCAGTGTTTGGAAGGCAGTTTAAGCTCTACTTTCAATCACAGACACCCACTCCAAAACCAACCAGGTCAGTGTGCCCACTAGTCATCACCACTCACAAACTCTTGACTGAGCCCCGACTGGTCTCAAAGCAGTGCCCCATCCATACGGCTGCTCTCACGTCAAGGACAGTTCTCCTCTCCTTGCCTTCCCAGTCTCTCCTTCTCAAATATGCTGTCTCTCTTGATTATAGCCCTTCATCCTGTAAGCCATCCCACCATGCCTCCTCAATTCTGATGAGGTCACAGTCCTGTTACTACTCAAGGATTTGTAACCCCTCCTTTTGTTCTCAAGCAAACATGCTGTGTAACAGAAGCTCTCCACACTTCCCCAAGAAGCTGTGAGACGCTGCCCCATATGCCATCAATGAGCATGTTAATAGTCATTGACTTCGGCACAATTACATGAGGAATATTCCCTTTCAGAAGCTACTGGCTCAGTCAGAAAATAAAAGCAGCACAGTGTATTACTGATGATTGCTAGTACCTATAAATAGAGGAACCTGACAAATTCAAAAGCAGAAAAAAGAGACAATAAGACAAGATGATGAAATGAAGAAAGTTGAGACCTAAAGCTTAGTGAAAAAGCTTAAAGAAAAGTGATAACATAAAATATACTCCACAGTCAAATATGAGTATGTGTGAGGGAAAACAGTTAAAATATTGGGTTTATGCAAGAGATGTGACAAAATGTTAAGACAGTTTAGGGAAGACTTCTTCCTCCTCTAAAAGACAAAAAAGAATTGTACAAATTTGGATGGGTGTTTATACATGTTCCCTGTTAAAGTGAGTCAGTAAAACACAGAATGAGAGAGGACTTTCTGCTGCCCTCCTGCAAGAGCAGACCTCTGTTTTTACCTCCAACAAATATTGAAAAAAATGTATGAAAGAACAATACAAAAATTGTAAACTTGATTCTTCTCTTATAGCAGATGGTATATGGGATAAAAATAATGTCTCTTCTACACACAATTGTAATTAAAGTGAAATAAAAGAGAAAGAGGAAAAGTTATGTTTGATTGATATGTTCTAAAGAATTATTTAACTGCATCCTTCTCTACTGTCCAGTCTCTGATGTCGGTTCCATGCATAATGCCTAGGAAATGGCTGTTATGCTGCATGACAGGCTGTACATCAAAAAACATTTCCTAAAATAGAAAGTTTAGTTTTCCTTATCTAAAGTTTTCCCCTCTCACTCTTGAGGTTATGTTGAGACTGCACTTTATGCTCTGATCATCACAGGAGAGTCACAACCATTGCCATAGGTACCAGTAATACTCAGCAGAAGGCTGTTTGCCATAGACCAAAACCCTGCACAGTGCCTGCCTTGCATCTAAGGACCATTCTGGAGCCTACACTAAGTCTCTGGTACTGGAGAAGTACCCCCTGCCCTGTCTCTCCATATTGGTATGCCAGCAATTTCCAAGCTAACCTGAATTGACCTAGTCTAAATATAGCTTGAGAACCTCAGGAAATACATATTCACATGGGCTGAGAGGGTCTTTGCCACTCAGCAGCTACTGGGCTTTGCCATCCCTACTATTTTCATAGCAACTGCTACAAGGCGACCACCTTGCCAGTATAGCCCCACAGCTTCTCCTACTAATCTCCAAGACATTTTCTGTGTGGTCTGTGTGCTTCCCCAGATGATCTTAAAGGGTATGAGGTACAGAAAGGCATCCTGCTACAGCAGAGGCTCCACAGTTTCCGTCTGTCTGCCAGGCCAAGGTGTGAAGTCTCAGCATTGTGGCACCCCAGCTTCTTACCTGGGAAAGGAGCAGGACTCTTTTGTTAGCCTAGTTTCGAACATAAGCAACATGCAGAAACCTCTTTGAAAACCAGCCCGGAGATCTGTATTCCTACTAAGAGGCACTCTGAAGTCGGCCCACATTACTCTCACATAATAAGCTACCCCTCTGTAGGAGCAGCAGCCAGCACAGACCTCACATTTCTGCAATCTGGTATTCCAGTTAATGAGCTAAAATATATGTTCTATTAACTATGAATAATGTACAGCCAAGAACTCAGAGTTGAGCTGTCCAAGAGAGCACGCACATAATAGACCTCTCTGATATTTACACACTGTGCTGCTTATAGCCTTACAATAGTAAAACTCCTGAAACACTACTATGAAAGACCAGTTTCAGCTTCTGTCGTAGATCATTATAACAGTAATACAATGGTACAGCAAACTAGAGGGAAAAGCTCCAAGTGATTCTGAACATTCAATCAGCAATCATTAGTATTAGTGTTTGTGTTGATGGTATACACATACATATGAAGCTGAATGACTCAATATGACAGTATAGATTATTTTTATCTCATAAGGAAAACAATTTTGTAAGCACGCACAATACCTACACAAAAACCAAATTACATAATTAATGCCTTTCAGAGAACCACTTCACTTTTTTTTACATTTTTCTCCTGTGAGGTGCCATGGCACTGCCCATTATGTGGGTTTTAAAACCACGGGTAGTGGCAAACAGCTGATGCCCAGCCAAGCAGACACGCCAGGCATCGGGCTTACTGCTCGCACCAGCAGCACACGCGGGCCCTGTGTCACTAGATGGAGCTCATCACCTACCAAAGCTACACACGGCACAGGATCATAACGCAGGAGTTGGAGAAACTCTGTAAATCAACCACATCTATATTCAGGCAAGCTATTTAGTTGGTTTGATTTCTTGTTACGTTTTTTAAAATGGTTCCATGCATTCTTAACCATAAATCCAAGCACATTGATAGGACACGGAGAGAAGTAAAGGAGGCACAAGATAAAACTCCATTCTCTGCACATTGTGTTTATGCATATAAACCCCAGAGTTAACTGATCCCCATGCAAAGGAACTTATGCCTCAATTGCTTGTTTCTGGGGATAATCTTTTCCACTGAGGTAAATCCAAATTAAAAATCCTACTTTACTAGATGAGAAAATGGAAATCTAAAAGGCTCGGGGCTAAACATCAAAATTTGAAACCATTTTGAATCAATTCTATAGTTGCAGTATATACTTAACACATTCCAAGATTGAGCTGGAACTACAAAATTTTCAGGTCCTACAAAAATTAAATCTCAGTAGGCCAGATCTTCAAACAAATTTACAAACTCCAACAAATTTCACTAGCAACCAAACGTCAATAGCCTTTGAGGATTAAAACATAAGTGATCTGCCTGAATTTGATAGCTTTTCTAGTCTTGCAAAAAGATCTAGGTTTACAGTCCTTTGCCTAAATTGAAAAGACTTTTTCTTAACAATGATAAATGACTCCAGAAAAAAACATGCTATCTACTCTTAAAAGACCAGGATGCAGTGTAGTAAGAGTTTTGAAAACCAGAGTCTCATCTCCCCTCAGTGAGTTATCAGTGGGCGGTTGGAGAAAAACACACAGCTGAAAAAGGGTTTTGGTGCTAATGTGGACTGCAAAGAAACAGAAGCACCAAGAGCAGAGAGGTTTCTAAAATAAGATAACTTTGCTTACGTTGATGCTGTCAGAAAGGTTTGCAAACAGCATTCTTTGGTTAATGCACAGCTTTGCAAATGCTTACGTGGCCTCACTTGCAGTTTGCACATACGAAGTGTCTTCTCTAGTGATCTAAAGTGGAAAAGACACATAGTGCAAGAAGGCAGCAATGTCTATATTCCCCACGCATTGCTTTCATAGCAAAACATTTCCCAAACTGCAAAACATGTAATCAATGGTGCTTGAAACATAGGTGACTCTTCTCAAAGCATGGAATATGTTCAGACAGAAAATTTCTGACAGAACAGGCTCTAGGCAGTTAAGAGAAGAAAGGTGAACAAAACTCAAAAAGCCTTCAATAGTGGACCCCTCTCTTACCTGGTCACGGTACCCTATGCCTAAGAACAGCCAAAACAGAGTCCCAGTGCTGGTACAAAGGAAAGCAGCAGAAAGCAATCACAGAGGATTCTCATCATCAGGAGAGGAATCTCTGTATGTGAGAAGTATCTTCCAAGCCCTTAGGATGGAAACACTGGAATAAAAACTAAATGAGTGCAAGTCTTGTACATCCCCTACGTATATTCTAATCCATGAAAAGAAAATTATAACCTAATCCTAGATGTACTTTTATGCAGATGAATTTTCTATTAAAGAGCTGAAGTTAAGCTCTTTGCCTTGACGCTATCTTGCAGTAATGAGTTTCACTGCTTTGTTACGAAACATGTCAAAAGTATTTTATTTTATCCATTATTGTTGAATCTGCTGCCTTTCAGTTTTAGCTCCATGATTTGGGTTCTGTTACTCCAAGAGAAAAAAGAGCATCCTATTGATGCCAGGATGATTTTTTGCCTTTTCTTTTATACCATTTATATAGTTCTATGTATTCTTAGTGCTTTTAGCCTACATACTTGTAGGTATTTCCAAGTCTGGTAACTTAGCTGAGACCCACTGTACTGTTAGGCCAGAAGACCAAACACCCTGGAAGCTCCAGACACCAAGTTCCTCTCCAGAACACATTTTTGTAAACTAAGCCCATCCAGGGGGAAGGTTCCTCAGAATGAGGGGTTCACTTGAGCCTCTCATTGGGGAGTCTTTGATAGATATGCCAATTTGCAAGGCCTGTAATTGTGTGCATTTCACTGTGTGAGGGGTGGTGTCTGCATTTTGGGGCATTCCATCTGGACGAAGGGCTGTACCCAAGGATCCTTAAATAAATATCAAGGTAAAAACCCCTTTTCCCCACAAACTGTGTTTCGGTTTTAATTTTAAGACCAGGGAAAGGCAACACCATGCGTCTCATCACCATTCACGACTGAGTAGCTCTGTCATTGTCTGCCACTCACACCCTATCTAATTGCTATATTCTTGATTTCTCTTAGGAGTATGACTTTGTTGCCAACGTTTTATCACTTGTTTCTGAAAACAAACAAACAAAAACTGACAAACAAACCAAAACCAAACCAGCTAAATTTTACTTAAATAGGTAAATATATTTAGAAGCACAGAATACTAAAGATGAAAAAGAAGAAGCCTTGTCACATCTAACAGAAGGAAATGCCTCACTGGGAAGTACAGAAACAGTGAGTAACAAACTACAATCAAATCTTAAGTACGGTGAGAGTCTGTATCTTCAGTGAACTTGTAGCTAAAAAACAAACAACCTCTAATCCACTTAATCCACTTTCCTATTTTCAACCATGGCCGTTGCCAGAGGCAATGGCATAGCTATAAGGAAGAACAAGAGTGGTGCACTGTTCTCTGCATCACATTTCTTTTCAAATTTTTTGTTGTTAGAGGTCGACTATGAAATTGAGCCAGAAAACTCCCCTCAAGCCTCTGTGACAAACAGTGAGATAGAATCCAATCATCTGTACAGAAAATTAGGAATTTATTAAGGTTTTGAAAGCATCAATCTGAATGCTTACAACAGTCTATCAGTTGTTAGAAAAGTATTTTCTTGTAGTAATTTTGCATTTTCTATCCTTCCATTTTTAACAGGATTTTGTTAGGATTTTATCGGTTTCATAAAACCATATTTCCTCTATCATTTATTAAGTATTTTTTTCCTTCCTTACTCTCTGTTGAAAAATAGTTTTAAAATTTGAAAAAATCTTTCTCACATCTTATCTTCATACAATTTCACAACACAAAATGCCTTTTTTATCTAGAAACACAATCTCAATTTTTTAGAAACTGAGAAACAAGTATTTGTAGAAGCAAGTAAGTTCACATAGCCCTAAAATTAGAGAATCCTTTGCTCATAAAGTAAGTATTCCAAGCATCTGGATGCAATTAACTTGAGCAAAGTTAGTCTGCAACTAACTAGAGCAAAGAAACTAGCACTAAAAATTTTAAAAGGAATATTATGCTTTTAAATGCCTTGTATCTCCCAAACCCTGCAAGTTTTAAAATCAAAGTCTGAAGTGCTGCATATATTTAACTAGATGTGATCTTGAAGCGGATTTTGTCCCTTTCATTTCTATTGTCATGTTTAAACTGAAACCTGTAAAGCTTTTACGAAGAACCATTTTGATTACTCCAGCCCCAATGGATTTTTTTTCCTTCTATTTCCTTATACTCCAGGGAAATAAAGGGCAGAAAATAAAGCAGCCTTCCTTGGGCTTGGTTTCAACTCAACCCAAAAAAAAAAAAAAAAACCTTAGAGTGCTATGAAATGGAGGGAAAAAATAAACAAAAATTGAAGTGAGGCAGTAAAACCCCTTACAGTTCTGTTGGCAATTATCTAGCAACCCATGCAGGAAATAGGAAATTTAAAACTTAAGTAATATTTTAACATTACTGCTTTTCAATCTATTGTTCAGTTTCCTTTTTTTCCTTTCTCATTCTATGTCAGAGGTACAAGAAGAGAAATATTTCTGCTGTAAATCACAAGATAATTTCTAGACAAAGTTCTCAGTCCTCAGCCTGCATTTAGGGTTGCATGTGACAGTTTGCCCCTTTTGGACATCACACTCCCTAGCAGCAGAGTGCGGGGAGGATTTCCTGACCAGCTCATTCCACAGCACATTACTGCTCTTTCAGAAACAGATGAGAAGCATCATTTAGATGAGAAGCTCACTACAAATTCAATTAGTTGAAACTTAAGCCACAGGTCAAGGTAAAAGCTTTATTTCCATCAAAATAAACAACTCTATTAACCATGAAAAGATATCACTAGACATCTAAATGAACTCCAAAATACTTATACTCCACTAGTTAAGTACACAAATCGTTTCACATGCTACTAAACTGCATTTAAGTCCTAAGTGAAGCATAAAGCAATACTACAGTACAGCATAGCAAGTAAAGATTGTCACTGATAAGGGTAGCTGAAAAAGAAAAAATTGAAAATTTGGAGATGAGGGGTACCACTTAACTTTCCCATCCTTGGCAAATGCCAGTTGAACAGAGCCGTGTTTGCTTTCTCAAGATACTCAGGTTGCTATTAAATCAGAGGACAGTCACACACTGTATCACTATACACCATACCAAATCATATTAAAAACATCATTAAAATTATGAGGTGCTATTACTACCCAGATTTCTGAAGAATCCTCAAGAACCACATGCTCTTCTCAGCAGCAGCTAGCCCTACTATATATTTATCTCCTGTCTGCCCTGGTCTTGCCAATCTCATAAAATTTTAGTTATCACAACATCTGCTGCCTGTGCACTTATGTCTGCACCACTTAAAACATGCTAGTGTTACCTAAGACACCTACACAGCACTGGCAAATATGACAAGGAAAGGCATGCTTTCCTGGAGTGCCAACCATAGGCCAGGCTAGCTACCAAAGGATATTTAAAATGAAACTGTACACCACCCTACCGTCAGTTGAAGCCCATCCCTATTCAGCTATTCCAACCCAACAACTGGCAGAGGCTGGAGGCAGCCCACACTCCTCTGCTGCTCCCCCAGCCAGCAGCTCTCCTCCCAGTAAAGCACTGGTGAGAAAAACTGCTGCTGAACAAGTGAGATGACTGGGCTTTGGGAAAGTATCTTGTGGTGGGGGATGGTCCAAGGAGACCGCTGATGTTGCATTTGAGAGGGAGAACCCTAGGAGATATGAATGGGGTCCTGCTATCCATACTTGAATCTGGGAAAGAAGTACCCCAGAAACAAGTTTCGAACATGTGAAATCCACTGGTCTCCAAGAGGCCTGGCCAAAGGCTGAAAAATAATACTTTTCATCTAGGCCAGAACTGCAGATTTGGGCAATGAAATTTAACTTGATGACAGCACAATGGATTTTAGCATTGGTAGTATGAAACACTAACAACCCATGGCTCCACAGCTGAATGGAAAGCAGTCGGCTGCAGCATCACCAGCAGCTTTCACCAACAGCCTGGCAACTAACAACAAGTGCAAATTTTGAATCATCTCTGCCATGCCCCCAGACTACCCAGTCTGACAAGATCACAACTCCAGTAGGAAGAGCTGTAAATAATTTAATGGGTAAAAATATTCAGATTTCCACTCTGAATAACTGGCTTGGAAGGAATCACAGTGAATTTCAATATTCCTACACCTACACACTTGCAATAAGGTGAGAAAGACTTATAAAACCAAAGGCAAGATTAGTTGATCCCATCCAATCCGCACCTTTGCTATCCTAGTGGACCACAGAATATTTATACAGAATTTCCTATATTTATTTATTAAGAGTTGATTGTTTTCTTTGTTTTGATGAAAATTCCTTTTACCAGTCAAAATGCAAATTAAAGCTTAGTTTTTGTCAGCAGCAGTCTGAAAACAAGCTCAAACTTATGGCATATCAGTCCTTCCACTTTTAACTTCCTCATCTCTTTTTTGAAGTATAATCTGAAGATATGAGTTCTCTATAACAAGTACTAAGATGCAATAAATCCTCCTGCCTACAACACAGATTCTTCATCCAGCTTTCCAAGAAGAGTATTTTTTTGACAATTACTCACTAAAGAGGTCACCTTGAGTCCAGACATCACTGCACGCATCGGCACCATTAAAAGCTGCTTAGGTGATACTGGGACTGATAAACTTGGTAGACAGGAATCTGCCTAAATGGGTATATATCAACCATCCTGAGGGGCCAAGGCTGGACTGTACACTCATTTTTCTCACAAAAAAGAGTACAGCTATTAGAAACGAAGTTTCCAAGTCTTTTACACATCTCAGGAGGAATAATTTTAAAGTCTCTGGGATCCTAGAGCCAGAACAAGGACATGGCTCTAACAACATCCAAACTATGAAAGGCAAGACATAAATTGGAGTTTACTACTTCATCTTACAGAACATGTTTGCACAGGCTAAAATCTAGATAACCGTAATAGGTTATTTATTGATGTACCAGAGACTGAAATCTCCATGCACTACACTGCCCCTGCTAAGTTTCATTGGTTTGTACAAATATTAATTTAGCTGTATTGTTTTCCTGTTATTCCTATTTCAAATTAAGAAACAGCTCTAGGGACCTTTGGTTTTGTTACCAGCAATTAAAAAGATAAAACATAAAAAATATACAAATAAATAAGAAAAAGGAGTTTCTTTTTTTTCTCCCAAATGAAATTTAAACCAAACAAGAGGCAACAAAAGAGTGTACTTTGAAATCTCCTCTTATATCCTGAAGAAAATAAGACATTGTCTAAACACCCAAATACTGTCCAAAGAAAATCCCCTGGGGTGCCTAGTAAAACCATAGACAATAGCAGTGCAGGCATATATGAGAAGATGAGTGTTCCAGATAGATGTACATCTCCCAAACCTGTGCAGTGTACAGATTCTCAATGTATCACCAACCAAGGAGACACAAAACCACTTCAAAAAATCACAACCAATGTCTGTATAACCCATAACTTAGCAACACTGACAGGCACGTGACTTGGTTCTGTACAACTTCCGTGTGTCGCTGCCACACTCCATTTCATGGCGAAAATATCCCTTCAACTGAAGCCTCCCCTCCATTTCTGCAGGTGTTTCACATAGACCTTGACTCAGAGGTAGTAGTTGTTCCACATAAAAGCATTGTTGAAGAGAAACCTGTGAAACTCCAAAACTGGGGTGGGGAGGCTGGGTTGCCCACCTTATAAGCAAATATTCTCACTGTTTTCTTGGTAAGGATCCAGAGAAAGGCAGAGGCTTTCACTGTGTGACCATGAAGTAATGGAGATCTGCTATTTCTGTTTAAATTACAGTTTTAAAAAATAGTCACATGGATTAGGCAATGGATCGAGACAGAAATACAGTCCAGGCTCTTTTCTAAGGTCTTTTCCAGCTTCCCTTTAAACCTCTATCTATTCATCCTTAATCTATTAACTGAGACAATACTGTCTCTCTCTCTCTCATGAAATACCATTATATTAAATGCATAAGAAATGTCAACAATAGCTAATCAGGAATGAATTGCACAACACATGCAACTGAAGCAGGAGATGGACCCCACCACTCAGGCATCAATCTGAGCGCTGCAGATGGTCTCTGCATATTTTAGGTGGCTGAGCAGACCCTGAAGGCTGCTGCTAAGATTTTTCTGTAGAGAGAGCCCTGGTCCTATGCTCAGATGACACCAACATTGAACAGACAATAAAAATACAACAAAATTAATACATAATGTTTAGTGACCCTCAGTGACTAGAGCTATTAGGAAAGTAAGCACACGTGACCTCTATTCTGTTTGCCTCTTGTGTTTGCTTTCTTTCTGTTTACACATCCAGAGTAAATTTTGCCCCAGGCATATGTTTCATATAAACTTGAACATGCACAGGTAAGTCCTTTTCAGTCACCAAAAGACAGGGACATGGTCTGTTTGTGCAAAGCTAAGCAACAAAGCCATAAGGAGAGAAGTTTTGCCTGCAGACTAAATATGCAACAGAAGCATTAAGATTAAAGTGTTCCTTTGTCTCAGTTATTTGTTATTGAATTATAGAAAACATTAAGTCAAAAAAATCAGTCCTTGTTGTACACAAACTGAACTCCAGAGAGAAGGCTGCAGTATTAAAGTGTAAGCACTATGATATCCATGTTCAAACTCCAACAGTTCCAGTGCATTCCCACATGACTTGAGACATGCACATTAAGTTACTTCATAGTTACAACAGTCAGTGCTGCTTCTCTCTAGAAGAGACAACAGAAGGTAATAGATCCCATGCTAGGAACTGTACCTACATGTTCAGCATTCCTCCTGCTAAATCCAATTTGCAATTAGAAGATCAACTTCTTCCACTTCTAACTGTGACAAAGGACACTGAAGAAAGAAGACAGAATATCCATGCCTCTTCCAACTTGACCCATGACCAGAAAAGAGCAGTCTTCAGGAATCCCAGGATGCCATGACCAGAGAGAAAGTTTGAAACAAGGAAGATAACCCTCAATGGAAGGCAACTGGATTAGGGAACACTTAAAGAAACAAGACATAGACATGTTCATGGACCTGATGGGATAAAGTGAGTGCTAAGGGAGCTGGCTGGTGCCATTGCAAGGGCACTCTCCACTATCTTTGAAAGGTCATGATGGTTGGGAAAGGTCCAGAAGATGGGAAAGGAGAAAACATCACTCCTGTCCACATGGTGGGCAAGGAAGATAATCCAGGTAAGTACAGGCCAGTTAGACTCATCTCAGTCCCTGGGAAAGTGATGGAGCAAAACCTTCTGCACAACTCTTTCACATCTTTGGAGAATGCAACTGGAAGTAGTCAGTAATGAATTCTTAACCCAATGACCTTCTACAGGAAGGTGGCCAAGGGAGAGCTGTGGATGTTATTTACCTTAATGCAATAAGGCTTTTGGCAGCATCTCTCACAACTCCCTCATGGGCAAGATGACAAAGTACAGTTTAGATAAGTGCATAGTGAGGTAGGCTTAAAACTGGATGAAAGACCAGGTCTAGTCAGTTGTGATAACAGCAGGGAGTCAGAGGAAGGTAAGTCACTATGATGTACCCAGGGATTGACAGAGGGGCCAGTCCTGTTCAACATCCGCATTCATGACCCAGACAATGGCACAAAGAACACCCTCAGCAAGGTCACCGATGATACAGAGGGAGGATTGGCTTGTGCACTGGCTACTTGTCGCCCAGTAGATCTGCAACTTTCATCTTCATTCCTTATGTTATTGTTATTACTAAGATCACTCTTCATGAAAGTCCTGAATTTTTAATGATGTAGCTGCAGCCACAACACACTGCATTCTCAGCAATGCACCATCCCATGCATATAAATCCATGACTTTCATTTTTTGTCTTCTATATATAATTTCACATGTTTTGTAGCGTTGGGTTCCTTTTGTTTGGATTTTGGGTTTGGCTGGGGTTTTTTGGTAATAGAAATTAAGCATTCTGGATCATATATTAAACAGTGACCAATTGGGTTGAAAACTCTGTTCTTCTAGTCTCTGATTAACTAGCAAGGAATAGAGATCAGTAATTTTTGAACAAAATATATACCCAAAATGGCTTAAAAACAGGATCCTACAAGATCTTCTGAGGCTTTCATTCACATGTAAGTACTGTCAAGTCTACAAATTACACAGAATGCATTCTCCTTGCTTTCAGCAGTAAAGAATGAGAATGGGGGACAGGGGAAGAATTCACCTTACCTTTTTCAGAAGCACCATCTGATGATACTTTTCAAAAGCATTTTATATGGATTTAAGTTTTCACCATGGAATATTGCTGAACACATACTTACTTTTGGTGCATCTGTCCATTCCTCCATCACATACAGATATGCTTCAGGAATAAAAAAGCACCAGGCACAGAACTTCTAACCAAAGTAGAGAAAGTACCAGAAAGCTCCTTCAACAGGAATAGACAGGAACCAGCATAAAATGAGATTTAATTGGGAGGCCATGCTCGCAGATAGATGTTTTGCTATGAGTTTCCCTTGAAGGACACATTCTTTCTCATCATAAACTTCCAATGTCTCCAATCATGACTTACCAAAACAACCTCAGATGTTGGGAGCCTTCCTGCTTTTATATTTTTCTTTTCTTTAAAGAAGTGAAAACAAAAGAAATCCAAGCTACATAGACGAGCACAACAATTTAATTCACAGCAGCACAAGCTGTATCACTTAGTCAAAGGAATGTTCTAAACACCTGTTTATGAGCAAAACCAGTCATAAAAACAGCTGTTAGCAGCAAACAGAAGCTAACAACAACAATTTCCCATCCTTTCCAGACACATAATGACATTTAAATCACATAGCATCACAGAAGAATTGCATAGAGCTGATGGTAATTGACGTAATTACTTGTATGCATTTCTCCACTACGTAGTCTTGTACTGCAAAACCAAGCATGTTAAAAGTAAACAGAGCTTTTGAAATCCTAAAACAAGAATACAGCATTCCCTCCTGGATCCTTTTAACCTGTAGGTGTAAAGAAAACAACTACTTCAAAGTTTTAAAACTACAAAATGCATAATTTCAACCTCAGGCAGACACCGAAAAAATTAAAACTTCGCCAGTTCCTTTTGGTTAAATGGGTTCAGATCACAGCAGAGATGATACACAAACAGGTAATGAATGTTTATGTGATTAAAGATGAAGACAAAAAGAAAAAGAAACCACTAGGGAAAATATGCATAGTCGTATTTTTCTTCTTTCTTTCAAAAGCAGCAAATCTTTCACCTGCAGATCTTTGATGAATCAGAGCAGGGAAAAAACCCATCAGTGAATGTGAATCACAGAAAACTCTCCTTCCTTGAGTATGCATTAGCATCAGCAAAACCATAAGGGAAGCAGTGAATAACAACATGCTGAAGGTTTTCTTTCAGAGGGGATTGCTATTTAGGAAGACTTCAAAAGTCCTAAATGACAACAGATTTTACTAATAAATATTTGAATCCTATGTATTGGCCACATACAGGGACCTTGAACTGGTGTTACAGGTTGGGAAGAGGAAAGTAGCTCTGCAGTCAAATGTGTTTCTAGATCTGTGGGTAAACTGTGACACCATGTGGAAAAAAAACCTGTTATGAATACAGTTAAAACATCTGATGAAGAACATCAGGGGGGAAAAAACCACCCATCTCCCATATAAATAATAAATGCATCACTCTAGACAATGAAACTCAACAGGTTAAATGATGAGCCCAGGCGGAGGATTGATGGAATGGAATCAATGGAATATCAATGGAATATCCTATAATAAGCATGGAAGAATGTACAGAGGACACAGCATCCTCCTTATCTTCCACAAAGAAAGAAGGTTCCAAAGCTATTGGTTCTTCCATACATTTAAACTTTCAAACAACCAATGCTCAAAAGTTTTCTTTTTGCCTCTCCATTTGAAAACATTTTTGGACTCAAAATAAAATAAATAAGTGGCGGTGGGAAAAAGCCTACTGGCACAGAGTATAATAAAAAAACCTCTAAAAGAACCCCCAACCCTATCACCCTAGCATAGCTTTTACCAATGCTCCAGAAAAGTATGAAAGATGCTGTGGCTATTTCCAGAGCCATAACTGTTGACACATGGGAGGTGTCTCACAAATACTTCTTAAAGATCAAGACAACTGGGTATTCTATTTTTTTACATAGCTTAACCTGAGCTGTCTAATGCATCTTAGTACCTTTTAGTAATTAATCCTTCATTCTGGTCCTCTCTGTTAGCAATTTATTGGGACAGCACACAGGCTGAGATAACTTTCATATATCAGATGATATGTCAACAGGTAATCAAATAATGTGTTCTCTGTCCATTTGTAAAACAGCTTTTCTATTAAGCACAAACAGAGGAAGCCCAAGTGATGTTGAAGCTGCACTAATGGGGTGCTGATTTTTGCTCCACAAGCACAGTACCTGGTCTTCAAAAAGGGAACAGGGCCACACGCTTCTAAGAACAATCGCAGCTTCTGGTCTCATGTTACATGCATATGGCTACTGAAATAACTCCAAGAAAATCATGAAAGGCTGCAAACAGCAGAGTGTGAGGGATCAAGGATGGGGAATAGGGGAGGTACAGAACTGACATGCTTAAACGCTCAAGTTAAATTGCACCTTAATTTAGCTGCTATACTGTTTCAGGATCCATTCAGTACACACTGCAAGACAAGCTAACTAGAAATGACAAAATAATGGGTATTTAAATAAAGGATGCTTTCCTCAAAAAAAAAGTCAGAAAAGCACATTTTCTTATGCAGGAAGATCCTAACAATCTGGCTTTCCCCAGATTAAAAAATGGTTGTCTTCCAAGATGACCACACGACCTACCTCCCAGGCAATTTTGAAGTACTTTTAACTCTATAGTGTAAGGATAGCTCATTTTTCCTCCTTACTACTCAACCTAAGATATACTTCATATCTTTTCTGGTGTAATGTAAATTAGTCAAAATCAAGTTTATTTATCCAGCACCGGGGCAGGTGAATCCTGCTGTGGTTTAATCCCAGCCAACAACTAAGCACCACAAGCTGCTTGCTCACTCCTGTCCTCACACTGCGGGATGCGGAAGAGAAAAAAAGGTAAAACCCATGGGTTGAAATAAGAACAGTTTAATAATTTAATAAAGTAAAATAATATAATAAAAGGAAAAGAGAGGGACAAAACTCCCCAAGCCCCAATATCACTGGGGTTCACAGCCCTAACCCATTGCTCACCACCTACTGACCAATGCCCAGCCAGGCCCCCCAGCAGCATCTGGCCCGTCACAGCCAAGTCTCCCCAATTTATAAACCAAGTATGACATTCTGTGTCATTCCTTTGGGCAGTTCAAGTCATCTGTCCTGAACATGTCCTGGCTTCTTGTGCACTGGCTTGCTGGCAGAGACAGGAAACTGAGAAGTCCTTGACAGCAACAACTAAAATCCCTGTGCAGCAACAGCTGAAACCATCAGTGTGTTATTGACACCATCCTCAAACTGAATCCAAAACACAGCTCTGTACCAGTTACAAGGATGAAAATTGACTCTATCCCAGCTAAGACCAGGACAACACCAAAAGTCAAACCAACATCTCCACCTGCCTCTGTCTTAACTTCTCATGAGAGCTATTAATAGTAGTGAAATAAGCTGATCTCCATTTATTACAGTCTAGGTTATCAAGTGCATATTTTCAGTAGAAGCTCTGTTTATTTTAACGCAGAGTCAGTTTGCATATGCATTGCACCTTCTGTTTAAGAATATTAGGTAGAGATACATCAATTCCTCTAAAAATCCATTGTTCTACAGCCAGGAAAAATAAGGAAAAGATGGATTAACTTTCTAACACTTTGTCAAGTTTTTCATTACTTGGTTTTAAGGGGTCTTCCTGATGTCCAGTAGTGTCAAGCACCCTATTATGTCATTTAAATCCACATCCTTAGCAATTCGCAATGCTTTGCATGGAAGTCCTAGAATTGTGACAATCGAACCCAGAGATCAATTTTTACCATTTTTAAAATCAAACTGCTTGTTCCCAGCAGTTTACAGGCAGAGTAAAATAAAACTGAGAAGCTATGGCTCATATGTACATGCTCTGTTAACAGCAAATCTATGAATTAGAACTACATAAAAATGTAAGAACAATACAGTAGAATTTTCCTCAAGTTTCTTTAAAAAAACCCAAAGAAAACCCCACCCAAACAAAACAAAAAAACCCCAAACAACAGAAAATGCTTTGGGGTTTTTTCTAAAGCTTTCAAAATTGCTTTGCGTAATGAGACAAATAGTTTGTGGGCAGCATCTTCAACCACCAGAAGATCTTCCATACATCCAACATTACACTGTGACACTCACATAAGAGATAGGCAGACACAAGAAGCAGCACTATACAGGGTCCCCAAAATTACAGTATACTACTGTGGAAAAGCAAATTTCCAATGCTGACTGCTGTCTAATATAAAAGCAGTATAATTTGAAGAAGCCCAATACAGAAAGTTAATTTACCCTGCATAAGCACAATGCTGTCTTCTGTTATTAGAGATTCGGTGGACCACAGACAAAATCATAAAACCACAATCAACAGCATCTACAGGCTCTTTTCTGTAAATTCAGGCAATCCTAATTCAAAATTTCTAGGCTTCACATACTTAGATGTTTATAATTTTAAACTTTTCCTAGAATTTTGTGATATGGATGAAACAGAAAGGCAATCAGAAGAAGTAGTAAGGCTGTAGGCAAAACTACAGCAGACATAGATAGGCTGTTCTACTACTAGTTATGGCTGAATACACACAGAGTGGCCAAGATGTGCTCCATTTAGACACTAAATGAACTGACTGAAGCAGGAACCTTTAATTTCATGCTTTTTCCTTGTAAGGAATCCAAAATATCATAAAGATAATAATCTCAAATCCCCAGGCTTTTCCAACTTTGGTGTTACAAAGTTTTCCTAAGTAACTAACTCTTTTTTAAAAAGTTCCCATTTTATGACCAGCCTCAAACCAGATACTGACTAACAAAGAAGTACCCTTTGCTATCTGCATGACAAACACAACCTGACTGAATCTCTAAGCCAACAGAAGCACTTAAACTCTTTCTCAGCAAGATCAGTGCATGATACTTCTCTGTGCTAAGAATCCCTCCCTTTATACACCTTCACACAAACAACCAAAAATGTAGTGTCCAGCTGGGGACTGTTCCTTGTGTCTCTACAGGAACAGGATGATCCTTTGCATCACTTGTCTTATCAGTAAGAAGATATAATGCTGTAAAGGTAATCAATCCACAGAGATGTACAGCAGTATTCATAACAGTGTGCATCAATCATGTGTTACCAAAACACTTCAGGGAGGACTGCATGAAAGAAAAATCAAAGTGCTTTGAAGAGAACTATCTCCTCCCCACCACCATGAAATCTCACATCAGTAGCATTCATATCAGCTTTAAAATTATAAATATGCTTAAAAGCAAAGATTAGTTTCAGTTAATTTCCACTCTCACTTATTTACCAACACTCAAAACATATCAAGAATGTTTTCTAACTCTCTAAATCCTTGTCTTAAAAAAATCCAAATAAATTAACAAAAAAATTTAACTGTCTTCATTTTATGAAACGGGAAACTGAAAAGTGTTAGGGTGCATGTAAATTATAAAATACTGCCTGAACTAAAGTGAACTCAGCTGCTTTGTTTTCTGACCTTTTTCCCCAACCATCAAGGTGTGTATTCCTCTGAGAGTGTAATTCTGAGAGCTCTCCCATATGACTCTGCTTTTCAGAAAGAGCAAAGAGCGATCCAAAACTTCATTTTTTCCAGAGAAACAAGGACAGTGTTTATGCATCTAAGAAATAGGTTTAGGAAGCAGCAAGCAATACTTGTGGATTGTTTACCAACACTTAAAATTGTGACTCATATGAATGCTTGGAAGAACACACAGCACAATGAGAAAGCTGTGCCCAATCTAGGGAAGCCATTCAAAAGATCATGCACATCAGTCTGCCGAGCTCAATAAACAGTTCTTCATAGGGACATACTTTGGAGAAAAGGGAATAAGCAGGAACAAAGGAAAAAAATACAAAATCACCAAGTATAAGAAACTATTGGTGAAGACTGAAACCAAAGCCAAAGTGACTTTCACTTATAGCAAGATACATTCAGCTGGATTAGAATGAAGAATGGGACAAAAGGACAAAATTAATCAAATCTCAGAAAAGTGCCAGCTGAGATTAATTTTATTAATTAAAAAAAAAAAAGAGGGCAGATAAGAGGACCTGCATGTTACATTATGGTAAAAGCGTAAAAAGTGTCACGTGTTCTGCAGCACACACAGGCAGTGTGTGCTGGCAAGCAAAGAACAATAGCTGTTTAATTGGGCTAGCACTGCACATCAGTGGAGTTCTTTTCACACTCAGAAGTGCCAAATAGTGTTAGAAACAGAAGGATCTGAGGCTGAATATGAACACTGCAAAACAGTAATGAGAATTACAGAGCACAAATCACTATGACAAAGGAGTTCGGAGTGCCAAAAGAAGTTGCACCACATGATAATCAGTCTTGGAGGAGACTGGTGGGAAGGACAAAAACTGAAAACAACTAAAACACAGATGCAAAGGCCAATTACACCGGAATGTTCAAATTGAGAGAGTCTCCCTCAAGACTGTTCCCCAAGCACACTTTTTGAAGTCAATACCTTAAAAAAATGCTCCTTCTCACTAGTATTAGTTGTGTTCAAAAGGAAACAGACTTCAAGCATTGATAGTACCAGCTAGATCACTGAGTAAAGATATTACAGGATAGCAGTGAAATAGCACCTGGTAGATCTCGTCTTAAATCTTTACTGAAAGTGAACATTACAAAAAACTAGAAATGTGACTGTATTGAACACCTGTTTATAAAAGGAAAGTTGAGGGGTTTTACCCTCTAGTGTTTTTTACTCCCCAGAAATGCAAAGTAGCACCTGTACAACACTCAGTAAACTAACTTGGCTAAACTACATATTTGGTGGGAAAGTGCAGCAGAATATCAAGACTTCAATTTCCAAAATAAGAAAACCTGTCTTGAAGTACCAAATTTATTGTAAACAATGCAATAAGGCTGGGAAGAAAATGGACTTCATATGAGCCCATCCTACTCCAGTTTTTCACCAGATTGGCTTTCAGCATGTTTTGGTTATTAATTACCAGTTGAAAATGATTGCTTTCTCTCTATCAGACCTGGAACAGCTGTTTATTCCTTCAGCCTAGCACATCTATTAGCTTCATTTTCATGTCATACAGTCATTCAGACATTAGTCTCCTGCTGGAGAAGCACATTTTTCCATAAAAGCACTCATCTAGTGTCTGTTCAATTTAGCACTATCACACCAGAATGTTGTAGCTGCATCCTCAATCTATATCAGAAAGGTATCATCCAAATTTTTTGAGAAGTTTCTGGTATCAATATGAAAATAAATGGCTGATCAGGCAGAGGCTTGAAGAGGTAGTGCCATACCCCAGAGAACACTGAGAAGATTGAGGACCACTTGTACTTATACAGCTGACTTAGATTGCCTCTCAGAGGAAGAGTACCTCAAATGATTGAGGAAAGTGTGCCAGCTGCAAAACTACAAGTTATCACCACAAGAATTGTTCAGCTACTAATTATCAGGGGGCTGACAGCAGAAAACTCCCATCTGGTTTAGATAAACTCCAGCTGAGGGAAGCTTTGTCCAAATGCTCAGACGGAAAATAATGGAAATGTCAAAAAAGTTAAGCATAAAATAAAGCTAGTCGAGTGTTGACAACATTGTGGAGAAAGGATAAGGTAGGCCTAATAGTCAAAGCAATAAAATGACTATACATCAAAAACATCCATCATTCCAACCTTTATTTTAGGCAAGTTCTGCTCTAAAAATAAAATCCAATATGCTTCACCTTTAGCCAAATGTCCTGAGGAAAAGCTATCTTAACTTTTGCTTCTATCCACTCAGTTTGGTAGTAGGCACATGGTTATGATGGATTCTTTCTCCATAGCCTGGGAAGGGGGACAAGACATAAAAGTATGAGGGTCTCACTCTTCTGCAAACACTCCTGCAAGTTTAAGAAAGAAACCAGCCTAGCAGTATGGAGAACTCCCGTCCCTCCTGCACACATCCAAATTGATATAAGAGAAAGCACAATACAAAGATCCAAGCCTGTCAATCCTGCACCTTCAGCAAACACTCTCATTTTAGGGAATCTCAATTAAAGAAAATTTAGATTAATTTAGTTCTATGTCATGCCCTTTTGACCTCATTCAGGCCTGAGAGTGCTTCACAGTAGCCCACAGCACGCTGTAATGGTGGCAGCAGTACTGGTCAGTACATTTTGGACACTGGTGCCTTCAAAATTGAAGTAAGTGCCAGTTCCATGAAGGGTCATGCACTGGAGAGGATGGACTACAGAGACACCCATGAGTTGACTCCAAAATGGAAGTCAGGACTTACAGAGGCACAAGAGCAGCAAATAGACATGGGTTTCTCTCTTCAACATACAAAACTGCCTTTCCAGTGCAGGTAATCTAGTTTTTGGCACAGGAGGGACTAGGTTTTAATTTGTGGATATAAATTGAACTGTTTCTCAGCTTGGTGAAAGGCTTGTTTCTGTTATGTGTAATGTACAGGTATAATGTGCAGAGAAGTATAATGATTGCATATATTGTAAACGTGCTAAAAGTCAAAACACTATGCTTTTTCCCAGCATTATGGAAACTGTCTCCCCTGAATATTCTGGAACTGCAGAATACAGAAAGGTACTACCTAAAACTGATGGTTGTTTTCTATACCTGAAATACTGTGGGTGAAATTTTAGAGAGAGAACCAGCAGCAGTTACTGAAGCTGAATGGAGCTGATGAGTTCTGTGCCAGAGTCTTTAAAGCCCTCTCTGCCTTGTCAAAATGATCTTGAACATTACAGGGTGACACAGCCTAACTTAAAGCACTTCCTGACAAGAAGATTCACTTCTTGCAAGACATGAGCAGTGTTTAAACACCAGAAGTGCATATCACCCATAACCCAGGATTCACTTATTTATTCACTATCGCTCAAAGATGAAAAATTATAGTTTAATACCATCATCAGAAAGAATTACAACCTTTTCTTCTGTCAGCTAACCCTGAACCTTGACAGAACATGTCTGATTTCCTGGTACTTACCATTACAGCTACACCACTGAAGTGATAAGACAGTTAAAAGTGACTGAACACAGGGACTTAGGTTGACCTGCCTTTTCATTTCTAAATGCAAGCTTCTTGTTAACAAACCCAAACCAGTACTCACATCTATCATTAATGCTGCTAAACTGTAATTAGAGGTGGCAAGTATCTAGTTCAGAGAGAGCAGCAAGTACCAGGTGTCCCACCAAGTGATGCCATGTTCCCACCTCCCCTTCAGTCTTTGCTACAGAAGTTCCTGGCATTGTTGGGCAGGGGCAGACCAGGGGAAATGTTCTCACACAATTTTCTGTAGCTTCAGAGAAGCTATACATACAGCCATACCAGGAAAGAGAACAGGATTTCTAGTTCCATATATTTCCTGACAGTTTTTCTGCAGCCTTCACAGCCTTATTAACAGTTATTAACCAAGGTCTTGTATCTTCAGAGAGGTAAATACCATTTATTCATTTACACATACAATCACCAAGTTTGAACAAGGTCAGTTCCAGAAGAGCCAGGAACAGATTAATACATTTTTCTGGGGAGAATGAGTATTACAATCTGACCTCCTGCACAATGCAGGCCACAGTACTTCAGCCAGTAATTTCAACACTCAGATCATAACTTCAGTTTCAACCAGATCTTATCTTTTAGAGAGACATTCAGCCCTGATTTAGAGACTTCGAGTGATGGAAAATCTTCCATCCAACTGAAAAAATTGTTCCAGTGATTAATTACCCAAACTGTTAGAGATGGGTTCCTTTTTTTAAGTCTCAATTTGCCTAGCTTTCACTTCCAGTCATCAATCCTCATTACACATTTGCTGCTCCAAAAAGATTAAGAAGCATTCTACAACCAAGAGATCTCTTCCCTGAACAAGTATCTGTAGGCTGTCTTCAATTCCCCTCTTAACCTTCACTTCTATAAACTCCATAGAGTGAGTTTCCTTGTCACACTACTCAAGTTATGACACTCCTAAAGCACGCATCCTTAGTAAGATATCACATCATTTTTATCACCTCCTTCTGAACCCTTTCAAGTTTACTAGGAAATGCTACTTTTGATGCAAAGGACAAAACCTTAAATCCTTACTTTGTTAATGGTCTCCAATGTCACATCCAAGGTAATTCCAATGCACGAATATTCCTCTACTTGTACAGCCCAGTTTTCTCAGATACACAATTAGAGGGAGCATGTGCTTAACTGGTTAAACAAGTCTCATCTCCTTTTCCAGAACTACTTTCAAAGTAAGAAATGCTCTTTGCTACTAGAAACAGGAATTTTCCACAGGCTGTGTTAAGAAATCAATTACCCAAAGGAACCCACTTCACCTGCTATTCAAAAAAAACCTAGCCTGATTTATTTTCCCACATGGGTATTTGTATCTTCATTACCTTTTTGGTAATTTTAACAGCTGTGTCCTTTATCTGCTCATAACACTACACCCCTTGCCCTCTTCCATGCTCTTGATCAAATAAAGTGGTGCACGTATGGCACACATCATCCACGGTGCCATCTTTCCCCTTCCTCAAGGGTGTTACTGCCACAGCTATTAACTGACACTGCACTTTATTTTCCATTGGCTAGACTTTTCTAGAAATCAGAACTAATATTTTACAGATCAGTTGTTCCACCTTTAAAAGATATTTTTTGTAATAAATATTTAGGTCTCCAAGGCTTAAGGCCCATATATACAGTACGCATTACACGTGCAGGATATTCTATGATCACTGCCACTGAACTATTATGAGATTATAACTGGCACTCTTCCAAATACAGAGTAAGGTATTTGCAGATTACCATTCCCTTCTCTGCACTATAAGTGATCACTTTAGATATTCATCTCTCACAGTCTGTAATGGAATAATTTTCATTAAATAAATCTTTCGGAATTTAAACTTATTCACCATAGCAAAGTTTATGGTGAGGTTTCTTTTATTGTGTTTGTTTGGTTTTGCTGTGCCTTTTTTGTGTTTTAAACAAATCCACATGTAATTCCTATAGCTTTCTTTTGCAATTGCTTGCACTGAATCTCCCAATTTCTATTTCCTTTCCCTCACCCCAAAAAAGACCATACTCTGTAACTCTATCACAGCACATTTAAGCACCATGCAGAAAGCCACAAGGACTTTCATACATTTCACTAGACACAATCAATCTCAACTAACATCATATTTCATCACCCTTGCATATCCCAGCCACATAAAATGGAGGAAAATGCCAATTATTTTTATAAATATATTCCTTCAATATAATAAGAAAGGCTCATGGTTTTATAGCCACATAACCCAGATATATTTGGTTCAGAACTCGGTATCGACAAATGCAACATAACCTGCCACCTTGTTTTCTCCAGAAAGAAATCCTCCAGCTTCCAAGTCAGAAAGAGACCCAGGGAAACTGGTGGCCCAAATGCCACACAGCTAGCTACCAATGCACATATAAAATCTTCCTCTGTAGGAAGATTTTCTTTAAATGCTATCAAGTTTCAACTACTTGACACCTACTGATTAAAAAGCTTAATAACATTATCAAGAAAACCTCCAAAACAAAAATATCTGGGATACAGGTCCAGTTAACAACTGATCACCAGTCTCAATACAACAATTCAGAAACTACAAGTTATTCCCATTAAATACTCAAGAGAGCTACATGAAGTACTTTGGTTTTGACTGTCACATCCAAACCCACTATCATGTTTTCCATTAGGTTGCTCTAGTAACAGTACATGCAGAAAATAAAGAACCCTTGCTCCCTGCTGGCAGGGGCCCAGTTAAGCTCTACAGGAAGAGCTTCCAGAACAGAAGCCAATTATTAAGTCCATTATTTGCAGTAAACGACAAAACACTAAACAAGAACAGCAGTTTGCCATCAGGAAAAGGTGAGGGTAAGCACAGTTCCCATTGGTAGCAAACAGATTAACACTGGAATTCACATTTAAGACATGTTTTTAAACTCAAGAAGACTCTGTGAAACCAAGTTATCTTATTTTCTTCAGGATAAGGTTAAAGCAAACAGAAAGCAATTCTGAAGTGTGATGGCCTGTGATATACCAGAGTTCAGGCTATGGTGTCGTAATGATTCCTGCTGGCTTTAAAATTTATGGATGTAAGTTCACAGCCACAAATGCTGTTTACGCACTGAAGATGAGGGGCACTCCTCCGCAGAAATGAATTAAATCAGTGTTTCATTTTCTCTCACTTTTAGAAATCTGAACTGATCCAGTAATATTGACCTTTTATATTTAGCAATATTCACAGCAATATTCACAATGTTCACAGCTTACAAATTTTATTCTGTTTTCTCCCCTCCCTATGTTAAATACTGCTTTACCTGGTTTTGGGTCACCTTCTCATTTCTTCTCCCTCCTTGTCTTCCTGCATTCATCTCCTTTGTGTTCAAGCACCTTTTTGACTATCAAGAATCATTCCCTTAGACTCTTTTCATCCCCATATACACATGCCACTTAGCAGATGATGGGGACAGCAGAGGAAGGAAAAATGCATATCTTCAGAAACACTGTGAGTCAGGGGAGCTGGTGAAAAAAAAAATTACTTCCACTGGTAAAACACCACAGGAGCCTCTAAGGCTACTGTCTGTCCTAGTGAAATGAGAAACACATGAAAAGGAAGGAGGAACAGGCAGTTTAAACTTTGTGCTCTCAGGTAGGGCTGCTTCTTCTAAAACATCCCTCTGAAATATGCCATTTCAGGTGTAATACAAAGAAAAATATTGTTTCAGCTGTGTGTCTCAAGTAAATCAGAAAGCTTCATGTGTGCTGGGACAGCTCCAATGATGCAGTCTGGACTTTGAGGCATACGGAATGCAGAGCTCTGAGCACAAGCTCAGCTGTGCAGCCCTCTCACTCCACTGTGCAGAAAATCCTCTCTGCTAAGTAAAAGGTATATAAATGAGAGAGCAGATAGCCAGGAAAGCAGGAGGGACCCAGGGAGTTTTAAACTGACTGGGAATTTTTTATAAGTTCAATTGAGAGGGCTGGAAGAGTAAATTCAGTTATATTCAGGACAAGCAATCACAAATAAATCTCGTAAGTGCAGCACTGGAGCATAATGAAAGTAAGTAGCATTAGACAGTAAAAGCAAACACCAGCTTTCAACCATCTAGCATCCTAGGTTATTAAATATTTCTTAAAAGTTGCATCACAAGAAAGATTAGCATAGCCTACAACTCTGAATACAATACACTTTCGCTCCCTGTTTCATCACTCCTCTTGAAAACCAGGCACTTCTGCTGTCCCTTGGCACTTGCTTTAAGCCTGTCCCCGCCTTTCTGTAAACACACAGTGGACAAAAAAATTTCCAGACTAGAAGGCAAAAAGGGGAAAATTCTAACTAAGGCCACTGATTTATTCTGTCCAAACCAGAAATCATGAACATGGCCTCCTCACAGAGTTATGTTTACTACAGTTTAAATTCTCCAAGAGAAAAAAAAGAAGGGACACAGAACTGTGCACAGCAGAAAAAACCCACACATTCCCAGCACAGCCAAGCCCATGGGTCCTGCACATCTCCTCCATCCCCACTGACCTGTAGCTGTACAGAGCCTGTCTGCCCACATCTCTTGCTCCTGGAGAGGAGAGTAGACCCCTGAGAAGAAAGCAGCCTCACGCCACACGGCACAGCCCCTGCAGGCAGCAGCACTCTTGGCACTGCTCTCCACAGCTGCAGGCCCCCAGCACCTCCCCACATGCCTCAAATGGCCCCAGAGCACCTCAATCAGCACTTGAGTGGCTGCATGTTGCCCCACTCCATCTGTTACTTAACAGGAGAGAAGATCTTTTAAACATAGTATTTGCTTGGGCTTTTACTAGCAGAGATACAATCTTTTACTGGATGAAAAGACCTCAGTCTGTAAAAGCAGTGGCAATGACACATAATAGTGGTGAGGTATTACTGCTGTTGAAGGTGGTGGGGAGGGGGAAAAGACAGAATATCACAATGCAGAGACTGGTAGAAGCTACCACAAGGCATAGAGCCAGTCACCTCCAAAGAAAAGCCAGTCCCTGCATGGCTGAGGACAAAAAAAGGGTGCCATGCCACGAGGGTAAAGGCCTTTGGCTGGGCAGTCACAGGACTTCAAGCTCACTTTCCCAGCTGTTGGGGTCATGCCTTTGGGCAAGGAAATGCCTACACAGCTTCTGTCTCTGCCAGTATTGAGTAGGGCTACTCTGTTCATGGTCTGGCCATGAAAAAATGGTATCAGGTGCCATCTGTCCCACCTCAATGTCAAGGCATATCCCCATTCACTCAGAAGAGCTACACCAGCACTGGTTTCCACTTCTCTTGGGGGATTCTGACTACATTCAGGACTCAAGTTACTTTCTTCATATCTTGGCAACATCTTAGGTGCAAACCAACTCCCACATTCCTGCAGAAGGCCCAAAGTTTTATCCAGAACCTCAGGGAGAACTACAGCTCCCACCAAAATCTCTGTCTGCTGAGGATGCACATGGCATGGGACAGATTGGGCAGAGCTGAAGACTGCACAGCTTTTCGGAAACTCTAGTTAAAAAATGGCACTGAGATGGTCTATAAAAAGGCAGTGTCTGATGTCCAGTCATTGATGTATCAAACCCCAGTGATACAATTCAGGGCAGTGTTATTCCAGTCATACCACCAGAGGATCCAAATAATTCCAAAGAGGATGAGCAAACTTTGAGCACTGGGAATGGGGTTCAGTGATTATTGGTTCTGAAAAAAGGCACATATACAGGATTTGAATAACTTCAACTTAATTTATGGCTTTACTACATATATTTCATGTATAATTGGCAAATGTCCCTTACGATTTTAAGGGACTTTTAAATCCTTAGTGTAGGTACAAATTTTAAGGCAAATGTACTAAATGGTGATGCATCCAGATACAATATGTTTGTAAACAGATGTTTCATAGTTCAAAGAGCAGTTAAAAGCAGAAATCAGTCCTGTGTCATATGGGAGGTCAGGATAGATCATAATGGCATCTTCAGTCCTCAGAATACATGATGTAAAGCAGATTATCACTCCTAAAGATGTACCAGTAAAGCTGAATTCCTGAAAACAGATAATTATAGACAATTCAATATCTATGTGTTTTGCAGAAGATGGGTGACTCACTGTAATACTTAAATTTATTGTTCATGACCTGCGTGTGCTGATGTGGATTCTATGACTTCTGTGATCGTTGTCCAAGCACTTTGTAGGGCACCTCACTTACTCCAGTGTCTTGTACCACACCGACTGCTGTTGCCATGATTGTAAAATCCAACTGACAATCAATGTTCATCCTGGCATTTCAGACTAGCTCTGAACCATAACATCTGGATTTGAGGTTCCCTTCTAGTCACATATTCCCATCAGGGTGACAGTTAACAATTCAATTACCAAACCAGCAAGGCCTCTTTCTAGCAATACTGCTCATAACAGTGATTCACATCATTCCTAGTCCTTCTCAGTTTGTGACTAACACTGAAATAGTGAAGTACAGACTTACAAGCAAAAATTGTCTACTCAATTTTTATGCCCTTCTAATTCAGGGACACAGTCAAGTCTGAAGTGTGAGACAGCAGATTGTCCTCAGTGCTTCTTCAGACAGGCTTAGATTATCAAAACTATATATGTCAAAAACTGGTATTTAGTTTTTGACATATATTGCCTTAGGAGTATTGAACACAGAACATCTCCTGTCAAAGATGGGAGCTGGAAAACCCACCCCACCTTTTGGAAAATGTTGATTCCCTGTCAGATCCCCTTTCTAGGTGGATTATTGTTGCATCTTATTTTTAATTTATTCAACATCCTCTGGATGCTGTAAATGTAAGATTAGAAGGTTGTAATTTAAATATTCAGCGTCAGTATATAAAAAAAAGCCAGATTCCTACTGAGAATAAATATTTTTTAGCAGCAGTAGTTCAGCCTGTGGATTATTTTTTCAGCATTTATATAAAGAAGAAAATGCTAAGAGATATCACAGTTCAGTGTTTAGCAAGCGACAGAGTGCCAAGAATTGTCTCCAGATGAGCTATTACAATGAGTAATAAGAAAGAAATGCTAGATTTGCCAAGTGGGAAGGGGACGCTTGTAGGCTTTTGCTCTGCAGCAGGTAGACAATTGGTCCCATTTAGCATACCTGCTCTGAAACTTTCTGTTCACAAAGTCCTTGAGAATTCTTGGCTTGGAAGAAATATCAACACAAAATCAATTAGCAGCAAAATTATACTTTCCCAACTGGATCCCTTTTGCATCAAAATTAATCTAATTCATAGGATTGATCTCTCATGACTCAAAAATCAGGAATTTGAGAGTAGGATCAAAAACATGCAGTATTTTGAGGGAATTAATTATCTTTGTCTGCAGGGAGACTGGAGGGAAGTGAACAGCTTTTGCGTGAGAGGAAAGATCTACATTCTTTCTTCTTGCCTTTTTAAATCCGTATGTCAAAAGTTAAATACCAGTTTCAAAAATCTGAGTCCATCTGAAAAAAACATCAAGGACAGTCTTCAGTCTTACAGTCCAGATTTGACTTTAGAAGGTCACAAAGATTGAGCAGACAATTCTGCTCATATAGTCTGTACTTCCTGCAATTAAAATCCTCCAGAACAGTTCAGTAACAAAAAACAATAGTGGCCAGAACCACAACCCAGCAGGCACAGTCTTGGTGGTGTTACTGGTCCATGATGAACCTGCTTGGAAAGGGGAAGCACAGTGCATAGAAAGAGTGATATTTCTGAACACACAGGGCTCAGCTGGCTCAGCTGAGTTTGGGTGTGAGTGCTGGCCCTCTGCAGCAGTGTGCCAGCCCTTCGGCCAGTGAAGGAATAACACTGCAAAGAATAGAAAAATTAAATGGACTCCTAAGTCCCTTCTGTTAAGCAAGCAAAGTCATTGCTTGTTAGCACTAAAAGAGGAAAGTCTCCAAAATGACTGAAAGCAAAGGCTTGAGTTAAGGGCACTGGATACTAGCAGTCATTGCACTGCTGACGACAGGGTATGGAGAACAGCAATGATCCTGGATAACTCAGCTGGTGGAGTCACATCTGCCCTAATCATCACTGGGAATCCAAAGCCCTTGTCTTTTCATGTGACTTGATGTACCTCCTGTGCCTGCATTTAGCTGCCTACATCAGCACCCCAACTTCTGTCTCAAGCTCCCCTACAGCTGTAGAAATTGAACTTCACTGACATTTTCTGCCTAGTTTGTATCTTACCTTTCCCCTGTGTCATGGAAGATGCAGAGTGCCATGGAGAAAGCAAAGCTCAATGAGCAATGCTAGGTACGGATTTTTAAACCTGGTACTTATTTTTATCAAGGCCAAAAAATACTTGCTCCTGATGGAACTCTCTCTAAATTAGCATCCAATTTTTTGGCAGTGGTTTTGGTGAAAGTAGAAACATGGTCTCAGATCTGCCTTTAAAAGACAGGACATGCAATCTCAGCTGACTTGTTCTAGCTATTTAGAGAGCAGTTAAAATGGCTTCTTTCTTTTGTACCCTTGGCATGAACAAATCAATAAAAACATAAAAAGATTAGACAGAGCGAAAGACCAAATGACTGACTGACTTGCAAGATAAATAGATTCTGTAAAGACACAAAATCATGCAGAACCATTAAGGCCCATATACCAATTGATAGATGCACTCAGTGAACATACACTGTGCAAGAGTGCTCAGCAATTGTGGCAGAGAAATTCTAAAGACAGAGGCTCTCCCAGAAGTCAGGAGGTAAAGAAAAATGGCTCCAATCTATAACAAAAATAACATGCATATACACACTGTGTTTTTGAGCATGATTTCCTCTTTTATATTCCAAGGCTGCTTGGACATTGCTTTGTATGTTCAGATCAAAGCAGCAGCTGTCAGAGCTCTGCTATTGTTTGGGGTTATTTATAGAAGGGCAGAGAACGATTATTCTCAAGGTACATGAGGGCTCCAAAACAAACAGGTTAAGACCAAGCTGAGTCAATTCGGAAACCAATTTGCCACATGTTACATATTATACACCCAGATCAGAAGGGCAAGTCCTCATTCTCTCCCTGCTCTGATTCAAGAATGCTTGTTCACTTAAAAAAATTAATATTCTATTCTCACAACCAGCTGACCCTCCCTTCTCATATACTTCTGATGATTCCCTACAGTGAAAAAATGACTGTTCTCTACTTTTAGACATCTAAAATCGACCTTGTCAAAACTACAATTTCTTTTTTTATTTTTAGATCTTTCACCTTCACTTGTTATTTAAAACTGGCCTCTTTTCAATCTCTTTCCATCTCATCACAAATTATTGAGTCTCTTGTGATAAAAAGTATTCTTCCTCTGCATTTCCCCCATGCCTCTTTTACCTAGCTAAGATACCACATCTTTTCAAACCTCATCCAAGAACTTATTTCATTGTTTTATATGGGATGCACATTACAATTCTTTTCCTGATAATACTTGTCTTTCTGCTTCTGACTCAAATTCAAAAGGAATATTGGCTTCTTACTCAAGTAAGAAACAGAATCATATTCCAATTACATGGGTGTCACTAGGTCTTGTAGGTACATACACCTCTCTCTCTCTCTCTCTCCCTCTGTAAGTGTATATGGAATGAAATGCCAGCAGACAGTTAAAACCAGAAAAATTCTGATCATATGTATAGAGTTGATAATCACATGAACACTCCTACATAACATGAAGATGCCTATGCTATAATTACATAATTAGGAAAAAATGTCAGTAACAACACTCTTCAGTTTCATCTCAGATTCCAAGACAAGAGTCTCACCAAAGCTGTGAAGTTAAATGCCAGCAGTGTTTCACTGACCTCCTGCCACTTGCCAAGGTAAGGCACAGGAGCCACAACTCTAAACATTTCCATGAGTGCAAAGAGAAAGTCATCTGAAGAGGCACAGCTTCAGTCACAGCTGCAGAGACATTTCCCAGTGCACGGGCCAAAGGGAAACCACACTGACATAAAACTCTTCAGAACATTTAACAGGGGAAACAGATCATACTGTCATGGCACAGGGTCAGCATCATCACTTTGCTTTTATTTAAATAATTAATCATTTTTTAGCACACATAAACAAATTTTAGCTTTAGTATTTCTTCCTACAGCAACTAGAGACTGCCATGTTCTCAAGGTAGCTATCCAGGTGTGGTGTATAGTAAAGAAAGAAACAAAACATCATATATGGAGACTATCATAAACCAGGAACCTGCCTGCAGATATTGCAGCCATCCAGAAAAGAGATATGCAATTATGTGCAAGCCAGTATAATTTCTTAATGTCAACCTCATTATTCTGGCCTAATTATTCAGTCATTTTTGTGGAGATTGCAACTGAATCTGAAGTACAGTGCATAAATACCAAGCCTAAAACCCCAAGCATACTAAGCACATTTACAACAGTCCAGCTATTGCTGGTGCAGGAGATTGAGCATTTTTTCGTTGTTGTTTAAGAATCAGGTCCATCATTTCACACTGTTTCTGAAGACTAAGGCACTGGTATAAGAAACACAGTTATCTCCCTCAATATGCTTTCCTCAACAAATGCAGGTAAATCAAAGCAGAGGAGAGAGACAACCACTAATAACACTTTCAAATTTCATGGTAAGATTTGATAGAAAATGGATGGAACATTGCACACACTTATAAATATGTTCATATCTTCCTGCTCATTTAAGTTTATTTTCTTTATTGCAGTTTTATCCAGCTTTTTTTCCCCCTTTTGTGGGGTATTTTTCATTGAATTGATGGTATCTCTATCTAAATAACTACCTCTAAAATTACACATATGCCATGGATGTTGATTTCTTTCAGGAAATTAATTGCCACACATAAAAGGGAAAAATTTGCTTGCTGTGATTCCATCAAAATGAACCCGCCGGACAATCTGGCCTTTAACATTTTGAAAAACATTTCATCTTACTGGCACTTATTACTGTAATGTTGTGGGTAATAAACAGAAACTCACAATTCTTTCATAGGCACTAAATACGTTTGCACAATACCTTTGTACTTATGATATTAAAGCCATTACAGACATTCATGACTTCAGGTCCTAAAGCCTTCTGGCAAGAAGGTGACTATTATTAGCTGCACACCACTGGAAAGATGAAACTCCAGTAAATGAATGACTTGCCCAAAGTCTTGATACTGCAGAGTTACATAGAGATTATTGTTATTATCCAGGGACTGTGTGCTGATGTTGATTTGAGAAGCCTTGATCAGACAATGCTCCTGAAAATCAGCCAGGAGGTGCAGGTGGCTCCAAATTGCTCGCTGGAGGAGGCTGACTCAGCTTCCAGCTTTAAACCATTCCCTGGAAGAGCTTAGTCCTCTCCACTGACTAAAGAGAGACTAGTCTCAACAAACTGAATACTGCTTAATTTAATCATTAGTCTAAATGTGAATGCCCATACACTCCCTCTTAATGCCTTTAATCCTTGAACACATTTGGACAATAAAATCTTTAGAGCAGATTCTGTTTCTAAGCCATTCTGTAAAAATATATGGCTATCCATACATGGATTCTATTTATGGAGATCAGCAAGAACTGAAACTAGGTTTCAACTAGACCTGCGGCACTTGATATCAAAACAGAAGTAGTACAGTCCTTTGCTCTGAGACCACTAAGATGATGTTTTTATCAAAGCAAGGATAGAGGTACCTGTTACTATGTCACCATACAGGTATTCTCTGATATTAGGTAGCAATAAGGTTATGGATGCAAATTAGTTCACCTACCAAAACTGCCTTTTTCTTTCCAAATACAAATATTCTGCCTGTGAACATACAAGAGCTGGCCATGGTAGAAGGCTGTGGAAGTGAGTGGCACTATTCAGGATGTTAGGCTCCATATCTAGACATTGTGTAAATCCTAGAAGCTATAGATAGAATTCTCAGTGCTCAAAGAAAATAAGTTTGAAGTATGGACCAACCAAACAAGAACAGAATTGGGGCAGTGCTTAAAGTGGTTGAGAAACATCTATCTCTATAGATCAACAGTTCCACAGCACAATGAACCTTTATGACCTAATAGTTCACTAATAGTATTCTTATAAACTAACAGTAAGCAGAACAATGTACAACACCTATCACCACCTGATTTTCCACTGCGAGATTTTCTTTACTCAATGAACATAAGAACTGATGCAAACTTCCCTACAGTCTCTGATGCTTAGAAAGTGGGGTTTGAGTTTGTTTCACCTCTGTGTTTGTAGCCAGGGAAATTGTATACCTGTGGTTTTGGTAATACTTCTGATAATTTTCTTCAGAAAGTGCTGATTTTGAAATGTGTTTCAATGCTCTTGGGAAATTTCTTCGTAGATTTTCCTCTGCACTTGCAAAATCTGTATAGGTTATACATTGGATCTGCTGCTGTTTCAGAAGTCTTACTGCTACCTAGAAGCAAAAGATCTGAAACTATTGTCACCTGAGACTGAGTGTGAGGTTTTTTTCAGTGCTGATGCAATTAAGTGTTCACATTTCATGGGTAGTGTTTTATCCCTAACTGACTAGTTTCAGATTTACTTGTAGTTAGCAGCTAAGCACTTATCTTTCAATCAGTATGCAGCATGAAGGTTTCCAAAAAGTGCACTGGCAATAAATTCAGTCACATCCTTCTTACAAAAGTAGAAGTTGGATCCCTCCATGTACTATTAGTGCAGTAAGGAAACAAGAGCAAGTAAGAATGCATAATATTTCTTTTAGCTCATACTTCCCTCTCTACTAAAACTTGTAGAGTAGCACCAGGGTGGAATGGCTGCAACGAAGCTTTCCATCCCTGACAGAAATGCCTGAATAATGATACTGTATTAGGGCAGGGTTGAAAGCCCATAACGTCACTGCTACTGCTTCTGCATATTCTGTCATTCACTAATTCCATGGTGTAGTAATTCCACCACTATTGCAGCCTTGTAAGTGTTTAAATCATCAGCCTCAGTACAATACTCTAAAGATAAAAACATGCTTCAGAACTCCTCAGAAAATACTTTTAATTTTAGGCTCAAATCTTAACCCACTATGAAACAGAATCAAATATTCTTTCAGTGCTGTGATCCAAAAAGAGATGCCAAAAGAAAGCAATTTTGGCTTTGCCCATTTTCAGATGAAGTTACTGTTCCTCCAAAAAAATAAGGGAAGTGGTTCAGAATATTTTACTACACATCCCTCTTTTAGTTTATCAGATCTGCAGGTCCACAGGTATCTCTAAGTTTTTCTATACTCCCAAAGCTCTCAGGAAATTGATGTTTCTGCTACATTTCTGGTCCAGTCAGAAAAAGCAAAAGCAGAAATCCTACATGAAAACACATTCATGTTTACCCATGGAGTCTCAACATGATACAGGTCTCCACAGGTAAATCTGTAACACAGATTTTAAAACACGCAGTTTTGCATTCAAGGCTAAGTGACTGAGAGCCTCAGTCTTCTCAGACCTAAATTATTCAGATCACAGTGTTTGAATTAGGCAATAAGTCTTCCAAAACGAAGATATACCTGTAACAAAAACTTGGATTTACTTCATTTACCTCACAACAGGAAAAAAATATACAGAACCTCTCACTTGTCATATGTTCAGTTCTGAAAATTTCCCCACAGTATTTGGGAGTAGATCTCTTAAGGCCTTAAGATTTGGGACTGTGTGCATGCCATCGAAAATCCTGTGAAATTTGACAGGGCCTGACTGCACTTAGTACCTCTGCAACATAGAGCTAAAGTAGAAAAACATCTTAATAATTTCCTAATGGACTACTGAAAACCACAGTTTCAGCAATCAATGACAGAAAGCTGGCTCTTTTCCCCTTGCAATACAGAAATAATTGACATTTGAAAACTATAAAAAGAGGTGCAAGGAAGAGGAATATATGTGTATTTTAAGTCCATTTGAGTGAATTGGACAAAAAGGCTTTGCTTGGAAAGGCAAAGCAGAAAAACACCACTCTCAAAATAAAGAAGAAATATTTCCTTATGATGCATCAAAGTTTACCTGAAACAGGAAAGTATCTTTTATTTTCTATTTCCCATATTGTCGGAGGTGCTGGCATTTATTCAGAGTAACATTTTCTACACTCTGCCTTCCACATTCACACTTTGCAATTTGATAGGAAACATTCTCCAGCCCTTTGGCTCCCTAAACAAATTTCAGAGCCCAAGTTCTCCATCCTGTTTTTCAATAGCTCCCTTGCCAGAGTCACTCTTTGTGCAAGGGTGAAACACACTGATTTCTCAAGTTTACCTCGGCTCAGCTCAAAAACTATCAGACTGACTTTATGATAAAGCAAAGCACAAGACCTTGTAGAAATTTAAAGTCAGGGGGTTTTGTTACTAAATAAACACCAGGTGCAATTCCAATGCATAAAATATCTTAAAATAGTCCATAGTTTAAAATGGACTTCATATCTATTTGTTTAATTACTCCTACTCAGAATTCTCAGAGACGTTCCAGCTACTTCAGCTGAGGATTTGGCTTTAAAGCCACATCATGCCTTCCATGGGCTGCCCTTGGTTTCTACAGCTTTTATATTCAGATATGGCTGCTACACTACATTACAATCAACTCTAGGCTAACATGCTTTCAAGGATTTTACCTGAACCCAGGCCACTTCAGTGGAAACCCCTTTCTGAATTCATGCCTAGTTAGGAGTGACTGACTATCAGCTATGACAATATAACTGGGTTTAATAAATATTTTCTGTACCTTCTTAGCCTAGCTGCCCCACGTCCACTCTCGGCTGTTCCTATTATGAAGGATTATCCACATTTCCATATGAATTATTGGAAAATACTTCAGTTCATCATAGTATTCTATGACATTTCCAATCTCAGGAGGTGTTAAACATTTCTATAGGTATTCCAAATGATATATTTTATTAAGGATGTTCTGTACAAACTTATACATGCACACTTTTCTTATTACATCAAGCCTGATCTTAGTTATCACTAGGTTTCCTGAACCATACTTTTGGAACCAGATGCAGGTGGTTAAAACAAATGTTTTAAATGCAGTACAGTATCCACAGCATGTGGATGTAAGCTGAAGAAAAATACCGAAGTTAGGATGACCTGATTTGTTGCAGCTGTCAGAGACACAGAACAGTAATTTCTGCTACAGCCTGGCAGTCCCTTCAATCTCCATTCTTGTGTTTGTAGCATTTAAGGCACAAAGCTTCAGCTGCATGGCATCAGCTGTTTTCATCTGAGGCAAAAAAGAGTAACTTCAAGGAAGCAGAGTACACACTTGTTTTCTGTGCTAATTAGTGCTGGTCTGTGGTACAGTCCACACTTTGCCCTAGTTCCTTGCTTCCTGTAGAGCATAACAGACACAGTAGCCCAGGGCTACTGTCAAGCACCGATTGGCATTCAAGTCTCACACAGCTCTGCCAGTGAACGTAATCTTCATCTTTGCTGCTTTCTACAAAGCATTCTGAATGCACCTTCAACCCTTTCACAGGTGGAAAACAGTAACATACCCATCGCAAAATGATCATATCACTTTGAAGATGTATTTGAGCTGCTCAGCCCATGAACTGAGAGGACACTGCAAAACCTCCAGCTGCACCACAAGATGGTGCTCAGCCCCTCTCTAAGACACACATGGAGTACACCAGAGTCAGGAAAGTTTGCTTGAACTGGGTAGTGGCATTCCCAGCATAAGCACACACAGACAGTTGGGCTTACAAACGATTTTCTTTATGCATTTTTAAATGTCTTTATGCTGCTCCACCTGCTTTGTTGCATCTTAATATGTTTGAAATAGATCACAGTGTGACTAGGGAGTGAAATGTTATAAACCTTTATTACAACAAAAACTGGTCAATTTTATTGGTGCTGCTTTCAAGGGCAATGATAATTTAGGAAGCAAGTTTCCTTTAATCTAAAACTATCCTAAGCAGATAAATAACATAATATAATAAATTTGAAGTAACAAAGTTTCATTCCTTTTAATAAAAGAAAACACAAAACTAAATGAGGCTAGTTTCTGTCCATCCAAAAAAAAAAAAATTCTATTATCCACACTTGTGGCATCAATATTTTGGCAATTCTAGGACCACAATAGGTATTTTCATGGGAGAATGTGATTCAGTGTCAGAATAGGCTAATGTAACAATGTAATTGGGGTATATGCAATTAAAGTTATAGTATAATGGTAACTACTAGTGTATGATTTTACCAGCTGAGTACTGACTTCTAAAAATCTCTGTAGTCCTCTACAAATATGCGTTTTCTGTCTTGTATTAAAGTTCAGAGTTGCTACATGATGTTTGATGCCATCTTCCACAGTAGAACTGGCTACATATTAGCAGCAATGGATATTTAATCCATAAGAGCCCTTATAAACTCCTGGCTTTATTCACTATACTACTAAGCAAACACTCCTTACTAGCCCACAAAAAGGAGCCTATAAAAAACCTGTCACTTTTCTATAGCTCTTACAAGGGGCCTCTTTGCACTAAAACATTTTTATATTATTTCTGTCTTTAAAAAGAATCATAAATACCAGCAATATTTGCACCAGAAAGTTTTTTCTCTTGCACTGAATGTGCAAACCCACTTTGTTCAAATTAGAATCTGTGCCATTACAAACTCTACACATGCCAACCACAACGTAGGGAATTTGTTCAATATCTGGAATTCCTGACTTGCATGCAAATGGTCTTGGGTTTTGGGACCATGAAATATCAAACAAATGACATATTTCCCCAACTCAGCTAAGAAAGGCTTGTGGTTTTGCTTGCAGCAGAACAATTTGGCAAATACTGTCCATCCTTTTGAAGACCTAAACTCCATAATTCAGGAGGAGAACCATGCTAGATGGAAGACTGCAACTATGTAAAAGTGTACTGTATAATAGCTTGGTAAAGTAGCAACAGCTTGAAATGTGACAGATGTTCATGTGAGTCAAAAGCAATACCAGCTACATTTCTTACTTTCCCTACCAGTTCAAAACTGTGGGCTGAATAATTTCAAATCAGATTCCCCTACAAGAAAAAGGGGAACAGAAAACACACTAATCCAAATTATGTCAGTATGCTAATAGTTTGTTAATATGCAGTTAAACCTGAACCTATTCTTGCACTATTAGCATAAAAATTTCCCTGTTTTGTTTCAAGCTTACTGATAATTCTGTACTCCAGTTTCATGAGCAAACAAAAATAGTAAGATATCCTTAGATGATTAAAACTCTACCTGATGATTTGACTTCCAGTTCATAGTCAGACCTGGATACTGGGAAATCCACCAAAAGGAAAAAGTTACTTTTCCATAATGAAGTGTGCTCACATGACTGTTCAATATATCAATCACGGAAGTGACACAAATCAAAAAGATATTTAACTGGGAAAATTACTTGAGAACTTCTCTGAGGCTTTCTAAATTTTCCCATTCACACTGAAAATGCTCAGCATATTGCATTTTCCACTAGTTAGAAAATGATTTATGATGATATAATGAATCCTCGTCACTGGCAGACACATCTGTGGCATCTTGGTCAGGTTCCTTTTGCCATCAAGGCTTCACATGCATTATGTTCTGTTTGCACAAAGAAGCAAGAAGGCAACAACTGTCTTCTTGGCCCTGAAATCTCAAGAATCACCTTGTTTTGAAAGGAGCAGAAGATAAGACATTAAAAAAGAAGACATTACTGCTGAGTTTTGCTAAGGGCAAATTTCCAGAGATGCAGCAGCAATGCAAGCTTGCCATATGCATCATACACCAGTGTGCACCAGCTTGACCAAGCAAGACCCTCTCTGGGAGAAAAAGGATTCTTGTTCTCTGTGACTCATTTTGTCCCTGCATTAATAGTAAACATTTCTAAGGTTCTATTTCAGAGGGAGACCACAAATCTGCAGCTCAAAATCTGCAGCTCACCTTTCCCCAGCTCACTTCTTAGCCAACCAATATATAAGCACAGAAGCATCAATAGATTTTTTTAAGTGAACTTCTTACTTCTGTGCACAATTGCAGTTCTTTGCTCCCAGAGAGAAATTTTCTAGGAGCAGTGCCTTTTGCCAGACAAACCAGCCTTGCAGTGGAAAATACAGGTAATGTGATGGGTCATAGTGGCAGGACAGTAGCAGTCACTGCTGAAAGAGGTAGGGTGTGTGAGGACTGTTAAATCTGGAAAAAACCTCCCAGCTGTGGAAAGGCAATTTTTCTGTATTGTTACCAACCTTCTCAATATTAATTTATGGAAACAGTAGCCAATACTTAAGTCCTAATGCAGTCACTATTTCATTTTAAGATAGTCAACAGCCTGACATGTCTTAATCCTGGAAACAACACATTTCATACTCGTACACAGATCCCTGATTCTACCACTCACTCAGCAAGTTTGCTTAAACTTACCGCCCTGTGTAGCAAATCAGTGAAATGGAAAAAGAAATTACCAAATACTTGATGGCTTGACACCATAAATGACATTGTTTCAGTCTACCTTCAGCCCTCTATTTCACTGTATGGCAGTAAAAGCACTGCCTTTTTAAATTCTACATCAAAATGTTCACAATCCTTCAAGACTATATTCTTTTCCTGAGTGTACCGGATCCAGCTGGGAGGGAGTTAATTTTCTTCATAGCAACACACATGGTGCCATGTTTTGGATTTGTGAGCAAAACAGTGTTGATAACACACAGGCAGGCAGAGGGTGAGAGAGCAGCTGTGTGCTGCTTAACCACCTAGAGGGGTTAAATCAAAACATTGAGGAAAGTGCAAGTGATGACAGCTGATCTGAAAAGAACACAAATCAATTTATAAAAGGCAAGTGGCCAAAATAACAAACTGAGGCCCTTACATGTTTTTCTATCAAAGCCTTTTTTTTTCCCAGGCATCCTGGCTGAGATCCTGTAAATATTGCAATAGAAAAGGAAAAAAGGAAACAAGGCATCCTGTTTTCCCCAGACATGAGAAAGGATGCTCATAATATAAGCTATAATAAATATTTAAATAAATTTGAATATTTAAAAAAATAATAAATGTTTAATATAAGAGAGAAATGTTGCTGACCATAATTAGTTAATTCAAGATATTATTAAACAAAACCTAGCACCACAAGACTTCTCCCTAGGTTACTCCAAGCTTCACAACTGCATCTTTCTCCTCTAAAAAACAAAACAAAAAAAACCCTACCTCAACTTTTCATATTACATAATCTTTGTAAAAGCATTCAGGATCCCAATACTTACTTAGCATTTCTAACATTAAATAATGGGTATCTAAGTGACTGACAGGATGACTGGTTTGTTTTACCTTCAAAACTCTTTCTTAGTTATAATCCCACATAAGGGGTGAGAGGCTACAGGAATTGAAAATTATATATATGTATATAAAAACGTACAACACACACAAAGACAATCTTTTCAGAAGTCAAAAGGAGTCAAGAATAGCCAGTAAACCAGAAGACCTGTTTTCCAAAAGTGGACCCTTGATTCCTGACAGATGACTGCTGAGTTTCCAAGGTTAGTTTTCTTTCTTGTTATGTCTCACCACAGCAATTTAGGAAAAATAACACAGAACACTTTCTGCCAAGCTCTGCTTTCATCATTGCCATCTCTCCATACTGCTGACCTGTTAAAGTCCCTCCCTGAGTACTGGAACTGAAGACTCAGAATAGAGACTTTCAAAGGATGGGACAGTATTAGCTGGAAGATGAAGGCTAACTGCTGTTAACTAACAGCTGGGCATAGCTGAATTCTGGCAAACACAGATTTGCACTTGTAGCCTAGATTAAATATTCTGGAATTCAGGGACCTCGTGTTATCACAAACTGCAGTTTAGGATTGCTGAAATCAATTATGCCACAGCAAAACCTTATTCTTCATGGCACTGTCTGGATGAGGAGGATTAAAGACACTGAAAAGCCTGTGGTCATTAAACCCCATGTTCTGCACCCAATACTAGCAATCACTAGTACCCTTTTACCTGTCACTCCTTGTCCAATATCCACCGATCTTTAAGGTTCACTGATTTGGCCTTAAATTTACAGAACAGGTGGCACCCAATATAGCAAGCAGTGTTTGTGCTGATTAATTTTTCTCTTTTTCTTTTTAACTATTTAAAGCCTCATTAGAGACGCTCTCTCTGGGTTGTTTTCAAACAAAATTAATAACATATAAAATACTCACTTCCTCCTAGAGCATAAGGCACAAGTGTTCAGTTTTGTGCCACTGTTCTTTAAATAGTAAAAAGAGTGAATGCTCTGGCAACTAATTACACAATGTAATCTACAGAAGACATAATCTCTAGACATCAGTGAAGCTGGAGCAGTTTCTCATATGTGCTTTACCTTTTCTCTCTCACCCAGGTGGAAGATATCCATGCTGAACCCAGTCCCAAAGGGACTTATCCTCTCCACTGCAACAGTTAACTGCACGGACTCTGTTGCTGTCTTTGTAAAACAAGCTCAGAAGCACTACTTCACTTTGTAAGGATACCAAACAACCTCTGAGTTGAAAGCATGTCCTGGTTTTGGTTAAGGACAGGGTTAATTTTTTGCAGTAGCCATCAGGGTGTGGAGCTGGAGCTGTGTGGGCATGGCCAGGGCCCCAATATTATTAAATACCATCTCATGTCATTGCCAGGGCAGGGAAAGGGACTCTCTTTCTCTCCCTTTTGGGAAGAAAAAGTGTTCCTTTCCGGTCATGGAGAAAGCGTGGTGGGTGGAGGGTTTATCTGTCATTGTTTTTCATTGTCCCAGGCTTGGTGGGCATTTCGCATGTAAATTACCCTTCCTTTGTACATTTTTTGTTATTAGTATTGTTGCTTTTCATTTTCTTATCTCACTGCTGTTTCCAATAAATGGTTCTTATCTCAAGCGTGATCTCCGCCTTTTGTCTCCCACTGAATGGGAGGGAGGGAGGGGAGCAGCTCACGGCTTTCTTTTTAGCGGGAGTAGTAAATTGGAGAATACCATTCCTAAACTACAACATTAAGTCAAGAGGGTATTTTTCCTGCTGGAGACTTGTAATGGTCTTGGATCAAGAAAGCCTGAGACAAAAGACCTCAATTTGTTGTAGCTGCCACAGGGAAGAGGAATTTATTGTGTTTTGAAATAAAGCTCATCTGCACATCCACAAAGGAGCTCAGAGAGACAACAACAGGAGGGGGAGCACAAATAATATCTTCCTGGGTTATATCCAGGGCCATCAGCCCACCAGGGGCCCATATGCATGAGCCCAGAGGAGCACAAGGTGCAGTGGCAGGTGGGAGCACAAATCATGGTCTCCTGAGCAATGAAAACCTTGTCCACGTCTCTCCCAGGGCTGTCCCAGCAGAGCCATTAGTTCTAGTGTCCCAGCATGATACTCATCACCATATGATAGCTGGACCAGCTCTTGATATCACCTTTTGGATTAAGGGGATTGCTGCATAGGGTGGGACATATGTGATGTTGGAGAAAAGCAGTTTGGGGTCAAACAGACTTACTATGAGATGTTTAGAGGAGAAACCAAAGGCACAAAAAGGGAGAAGTTTAGGGGATTTGGGAAAGGGCAAGAGTGGGAAAATAAATATAGGGGTAAGGGGATAAAAAGGGCTGGGTATGTAAATAGTTGCTGATCAGTATGTTTATCTGCTCGGTGTAGCCTGTCCTGTATTCTTATTAAATTCCTTTCTGTGTCTTTCCTGGGTGAGGGCCCTTTATTCCCTGTGCAGGAGGGTGTATGGGGCTGTGAGTGCTGCAGCCGGAGTCAGACCACGGGGTCAGCAAGCCCCGACGTTCATGCTGCCAGAGACTGGAAAGAGTATGTGTCTGTGAGCAAGTGTGTGATCCCTAGCAATGGTCCTGCCAAAAACGCTTCTTCAGCTTGCTACAAATGGAACCTGGCAACAAGCAGAGGCAGTAGCCTCACCTCTCGTGGGCCGTTGGATCCAGCAGGGCAGGTTCTACTCTAACATAATTCTTGTCTTGCCATCTGACAAAACATCTGGGAGGGCTGCTTTTGATCCCTTGACAGAAGGAAAAGTCTTCCAAAGACAGGCTTGCTCTCTTCCTTTCTCCTGCACTATGGTGCAGCAGCAGCATGAGGCCAGACCAGCATCCCGAGTGCGAGACTGCTCAAAGGTGAGATCATTCTCACCCGGGCTGTGCAGGTGCTGCAGACACCAGCTTTGCTTTCACCACTACAATGTGACATACTAATGACTTGTCACTTCTCAGGATGAATAAGCATTCATTTCTTCCTGATTATGTTTAAATGGAGCTAGGAGATACTCCAGTCACAAATATGATGTGTATGTTTAATCATACTGCTTCACTCTCAAAATAATGTTTTCTTGTTAGAGTACTATTAAGATTTTATTAAAATGACAGCAATATCACTAGGAATTGGATAAGTGCACTTGGTTTTACAATATTTTGATTAGAGTTAGCACAGCTTCCTATTTACTTAAGATGATACAGAAAAAAAGAAAACTTTAAACCTCTCCCAGAAAGCTACACACCATAGATTCATATTTTATGTTGTTACAGTGGCACTTAATAAAATGAAACATTAATGCTGCATTGAAAAAGGCAATAAATACAGTAAGCACAGCAACTGAGACAGGAGAACCAAACTCATATTCTAGCTGTCTTTATTGTCAAAAATTAATTAGATTTCAAACTACATGTTAAATGTGAGACCTCACAGAGGTATAGGATCAATTGTGATTAGACTGATTTTTTTATCCTCTTCCACTTATGCTTTTAGCAACAGGTAAGAGAAGAAGACTTGGAAGTTTTGAGGCATCAAAAGTGACATGAAAATAGATGATGGCTTGTCTGGCATGCTTTAGCGAGCAGAAAAAGCCTCATTATGAAATAACAAGCAATAAGACAGAAGTGTTTATTGTCCTAAGGAGCTACTTTTGGCAGATCTCTCATAGATGCAGTGTCAAAGTATGTGACTAAATATTGACACACCACATAAAAAGGCTAGTGAGGAGAGAGAACTAGACCAAGAGGAGTAGCCTAAAAAGAACAAAGAATGAAAACACCTCCAAAACCTAAACTGTAGCACACACAGCTCTGTCCTCCACACTTAATACTGGGTAGAATGCTGAAAACGATCCACATCTAATCTGATGCGAAGTGAGGCCACTAGATATGGAATAATTAAATTAAGGAGACACCTTTGAAAAGATGAAGAAAAACCAAAGCACCAGATGTGGCACAAACTGTAAAACTATCAAAGCTTTCTTCAAAGTGAACAACGCATTTCAATAAACAGTTTACAGGAGAGGGATAATTTTCTTAGGAAATCCTATTTAAAAAAAATGTATGTCGGCAAAAATCCAAGAGACTTATATTTAGACTATACCTATTTAGACTATACCTATTTTCCCAATAAAAAAAATCCAATAAAAAAACTGTGCTGTCCATTATGTCTGAATTATGTTGAGGAATCATTCAATGCACCTTCACACAGTTCATTTGGAGATCCTGGTCCTGCTTTGGGTTGTGCTATTTTCACACTCAGAGGAAAAGAGAGTTACTATACAGGTACATATGTGTGAGCAAAAGCCCTGTTGGGCCCTTCTAAAGGTGCAGAAACAGAAAAGATCAGTTTAGGTGTCTTCAAGAGTGAAAGGATGAGATGAGTATCACAATAAGTACACAGAGAGTAAAAAACTGTGAAATACAACAGTGATGAAACACAGAGAGAAGGTAAGATGAAATGATGGAAAACAATATTTTGCATCAGACATACAATAGCCCAAAGATATATATAAGAGAAAAGCCCTCAATATTTTTGATGAAAATTAAGAGCAGGTATAAATGCTTACCTGGGACAATATGCAAGACTACTCTCAAACAGCATGAGCTTCAGCACTTGAAGTAGTGGGCTCTCAAGCTACATGTTCCACAAAACCTCAAAAGTACAGCTCTGTCTACCTTTAAAACCATGGACTGGGTCCCTTGTATTCAGTTACCAGTGGCAACTGCTTGACCTGAAACTAACTGCTGGGAATCCCAATTGTCAAGTTACTTTAAAACACTTCTGCTCATTTCAACAGACCCTGGCAGACCTGTCTGTATTTGGATAACTCCCTCTGCACAAGTAAATGTCAGTGTGCCTGCAGGAATGCTTACAGTGATATTTGGTCTGTTTCTGCCTAAGCATATTTTATTCATTCAAGGGTATAGTTTTCTTCTATCCCCAGCAGGTTCCCTTCTAGAAAACAGGACAGCTGACCTGAGTTATTGCAACAGGCAGCAAAAAAACCAAGGTGTTGGAGGGACCAAAAGCAGGGATGCTCATTTTTAGCAAAGCATCATAAAAAATAAATTAGGAAGATCCAGTGTGTTTTAAATAAAGAAATAAATGTAAACCTTCAGGGGAAGACTGTATTTAAAAATGCAACAGGCTCAACTATTAAAAATGCATGGTAGCAAAATGATTCAAGATGTTTTGATGCTTATGGGGAAACTAACAAAAACATTGAATTCAAACTGTCTTCCCACAGCTCTCGTTATAGGATTCTCTTTTTCCTCTCTTTTTTCTTCTTTTGAATGTTTTTTCCAATTAGTGCTAGCTTTTTATTTGCATAAAAACCAGCCAATTGCTACTTGCTACAAAAGCTGACTTCCCACCTGAAGATAATCTTCCACAGCTATGCCTTTAACAGCCAGCTATCATCAAAAGTTGAAGATGTTGACAAGATCAGATTGTTGACCACTACCAGAGGAAATGACATGGATCCTCAGATGACACACATCAAGAAGAACTATGGGCAAGTGTTCCAATAGAGTTACAGATGGCTAAGCAGCAAGAGCATAGGAACACATACGAAGCAAAAGATCCTATTTTTATGTAAATGTCCTCACCACTGCTATGTAAAATCTGGCAGCTACCAGATTCAAGACTCTTTCCTATTGCACATTCTGTCTTGAAATTTAGTGTGAAAACTTCGAAGAGCAAAAAGAATTCAGTAAGACCTGTCAAGATTTGAGTCATACACTGACTAATCCCACTTGTAGTAGTTTAATCCCATGCAACAACTAAGCACCATGCAGCTGCTTGCTTACACTCCTCCTCCCGTCAGTGGGATGAGGAGGAAAATTGGAAAAAGGTAAAACATGTGGGTTGAGATGACAATTAATTAATTGAAATCAAGCAAATTATCATGAACAAGCTTCTATGGCATATAGAAGCTTCTACAGGCTCACAGGGACCACTTCCCAAGTGCAAAGAACTAATTGCTCACAGTTTTGTGCAAAGCAGGGTCTCAATCAGCTGGCACACTTCCATATGAACTCTAATACAGAGGATCTGCCACTTCAAGAATCCGGTTACAACTTCAGGTAAGCCTCAAAGCACACTTGAGAGCTAAACAGCTCCATTGTTTGGGGAGTGTTTTTTTACTTTGAGGCCTACATCAACTTTGATCAGCTCTTTAGAGTAAAACAGAAAATATTTGGCTTGCTCAGTCACTCTAGAAATGGGTATGATATTTCACTGTTAGTTTCCACAGAAATTTTATAATCCTTCCTCCCTACTTTTACATACTGAAAGGAATCTTCAGTGACCCAGAGATTCAGATGGAATTTCTTATAGAAACCTAAGAGTGGAAAATGCTATATATATAGATATAAAGTATATATAATATACTCTAAATGCAAGATCTAATTTTTCTTCATTCTATACCCAAATAAAAATTACTTTGAATAAATGTATGTTAAGTTGTTACCATTCTGCAATAAAGCAAGAATTTGAAGCTTGTTTTGTTTTGTTTTTAAATACACATGCTTTTTTGTAGTGGAGAAATGCATACAGTACCTGTTGTTATTCTTATGTGGTTCTTTAAAAGTTTTCGTAAAGACAACAGGTTACCAGTGATATATTATATCAGCTCATCAGGTTCCTCAGGTGCTCTTCTGCAAAGCTATGAAATAACAATTCATCTCCTCCTTGGAGAAACCTAATACAAAATTTTCCACATACAATCACTTTAAAATCTTCCCTCCTCCCTCTTCAGCTTCATATCCCACCCAAACCTTTCAATTTCAGAAGACTTTAAAAGAAAAGAAAAAAAAAAGAAAATAAAAACAGCTTATAAAACAGCAAAGAAAAGAAAGTTATTTTAATATATATAGAAAGAGAACAAAATGAAACTTGAGGGAAAACTTACTGGCGTTACAGTTTATCCTGATACAGTCTAGATGGGGAAAAATAAATGAAAGATGAAATTGCATCCTTCAAGGTAACAGCTGCAGACATCCAAAAACAATCAGTCCACCCTTCCGGGGACAGACACACGCAAAGAGATGTGGCCATTTTATACTTATATACAGTCTGTACAAGTTCAGGAGTGGGTGTATATGTACAGTATATTCTATGTAAATATCTGTTACATAAATATATATATATATACAGACATATATATATACACATATGTATAGAGAAATATACCAATATACATACATATCCACATGTTGACACAGAAAGTTCTTTCCTTTTTATAGAAACTACAAATCTGAGTATCTTCCACTCCAGACCATGAACTGATGTGAATTACGATTAAAAAATTTATAATTAAGGCATAAAAATCTTCCTCAAGACACAAGTCATAGTCAAGTGCCATTTTGCTTTTTAGAGACCTTTAGCAATTTTTCTAAAAAACTTAAAGCTCAAAGTGAACCTTTACACTTGGTTTCTTTAAAATTAATTTGTATTGTTATTGCCTAAATACACTACCTGTCAACACAGAATACCTGTAAAATCAGCCTATGAGATTTGTTGGTGCAATATTTAACCCTTTCCAGCTCTCCCAAAGACAGACCCTCTTCTCATTCCCCCAAAGCCAGCCCAGAACGCTTTTTAATATGTGCACAGACACATTTGACACTGTCCGCTCAGGTGAGGAAAGGGTTAAAATACTGCCCCATTGTGTCCTATCATAAAATGGCCACTTGCAAACAGCTAACCGCACGAACGCCCAGCCCAGATTTCAGCTAGTTCTGCAGGTTGGGAATACTTTTTTTTGGGGCTCGGCAGGGAGAACTGGGATTTCTTTCAAAGGTCCCGAGGGCTGCCAGGTCCTCAGAGCCCAATCTCATCTTGCAGTCTGAACGCTAAGACTGAATGGGGTGTTCGTAACGTTCAGGGAGAAGATGAAATGGGCAGTGAAGTGGCAGATCTGGGAACCTTTGCTGGCCCTGCTTCATTCAGAGGTCACAGGCAAGGGAGGGACAAAGAGAGGTACATGGAAAGAAAAATAGAGTTATGCTCGTGGAATCTAATAAAGGGTACCTGAGGAGTCTGCAACAAAGAAAGCAAGTTGCAGTAGGAGAGCCTGAGCTAGAGGGCTTCTGAGCATTTCTTCTCTTTTTTAACACACTAATGCTCAGCATATCTCAGGATATGATCCATAAGAGGATCATTCACTTATAAATGCCGACTTGCAGCCTTGTGAACATCCACTGCTGTGGTGTCTAACATGGGCAAGAGCTATCATATCAGTGCTATTACGTATCTTGGGCTATGCTGACCTTCTCTCAGGAAATCAAGGCCATGAAAAATAGCACCATGCTAGTAGACATGCTGCCTGGACAACTAAAGCTTTAATCACCCGGAATGGTTGTATTTATGAGAGAGATATGGCCCAGCAAGGGAGATTATATAGAACGGCAGAGAAATATAATGCAGTTTGCTTCTTCGCTGGACCAATTTTATGTTTGCTCAGACAGATGTAGGAAAACTATTTCAGCAACTGACACTAAATTCAGTTCTTTAAAAATGAAGGAGGGGAAAGAACAATAGTCTATAAATAATAAATAAAGAGTTGTAATGAGCAGGGACACACCAATTAGGAGTAACATAGCCAGAGAGAGTCTGTTTTCAAGCAGAACTTCTCCTGAGAAAATCTGGGTTTGGTTTTGTGCGATTAGGTTTGTCATGTGTCGTCAACCGCAACAGAAAAGTGGGAGCAAACAGCCCTGGAGCAACTGCTACGATCACCATACAGTGGTGGCTATATCCCTTATAGGAGTTGGGTGGGGTAAAGGGAGCTCTGAAGTACATGCAGGGGAACTTCCCTCTCTGACCTGGTGGAGAGTGACCGCAAGAGAGATGCCCAAGTCTCACCAAGTGAGGTCAGGAGAGTTGCTACAGCTGGAACAACATGGGAATTTCCTAAAGAGCAAGTATGCAGGAAAGGGAATATGGCTGGTCCTCAGTAACATTTATCAGAGTAAGAGACTAAAATTAGGCTTGTGTTATTGATGTCTGCAGAGTTTTGGTTTGGGTGTTGGGGTTTTTTTCAGTGATACCAAAATAACTATATGTCCTACGGCTTTCCCTCAAGCTGAAATGCTACTCCAGGAGAAGGGGGAGATGTTTCAAACTGAAAACCAGTGTAGCCCTTATCCTGGCTGCAAGATTCCTATTTCAAAGGATGAGAGTCCAGGCCACTGAGAGGGCTGCCCTGACAAGTACATGGCACTATTACATCTCCAGAGGGTGAGCACAAAGTCTGCAATGCCATGCAGTTGGGTGCCAGACAGAAATGCCCAGGTGCACTCCAAAGGAACCAGCTCCCCATCCAGGTTTCATCTAACTGGGTGGGTGGGGATCCTGCAGGGCAGCTAAGAGAGGGTATCTGCTTGTGCTGCTACACCAGTACTACCATACCATCCACACTACCTTTAAAGAACATGCATAGGGTTTTTGTTCATTGCCTCAATTTTGAGGCTTGCCCAAAGCAATCCAAAAATTTTCCAACCATTAATACATGAAGTTGTTCTCTCCCTCTTTAATCAGGTTTTTAAAAGGAAGAAAACACTTATATTCCTCTAAACAAGTACAAGAGTACAAATCCAAAGCAGAGGAGATTTTTCCTGGTGGTGAGGGTGCAGATGTAGTCTGGTCTTTGTGCTCAAAACAGTAGCACCTGGTTAATTTGGGAATAATTTTAAAAACTCCTTGGGATTCCTCCTGCACAGCACCAGGGCAATAAGACTTCTGGTAATCATCATCTGGGGCACTCAGCCCTGTTATCAGTATTTATTTCTGAGATAGGTTTTGGAGATGAGTATGCCTGAACATCTGTAAATCCAGTCTCCTGCCAGTTCAGCAATTGGATGAGGAATGTGGTGGATAGTAGGGAAGTGAAAATAGTCTGTTACTACACATGGAGCAGGATTAGCTGGGAAGACCTTCTGCAGTTACTCGCTCTCATTAATTGTCTAATGTAAAGCAGAAGCTCCTTCCTCAGTGCTCAGATGGAATGTTTTTCCAGAGCATATCACCTGGAAAATAAGCCAAAGACTGTCTCCTTCCAAAAGTTTAAATAGCTTGACTGCAGTAAGCTAACACAAGGAATGCATTGTTTGAATGGAGGTATCATTAGCAGCAAACACACATCTGCAATTTACGCCTGTGTTTCTTACCATTTATAGCTTTTTGTCCAAAAATAGCAATATTTATTTGATGCTGCTAAGGGTCCAGGCCGTTTTACCCTTCAAGATAAAGATAAGAAAGAAAGCCACCTTTGCTGTGTGTGAGAACAAAATGGTTTTTCCTTTGGATGAGCAGCCATATGTAGCTATGGAAGAGTACTTTAAGGCAAGAATAGGACAAAAAAGATAATCAGGGCCCAACTGTTTCTGAGCTCACTGTGATTTATTTCCTATGGGAAAACCAGATAAAGTCCTGTGCATACTTACCCTATGTTATATTGAGGCTCTTTGCCTCCCTCCTACTTACACTATTTGTATGTAGAAATGACAAAAGAAACTGCATTTTGGACAGGCAAAGTTGGCTCTGATACCCTTCAGGAATTATCTTAGGGAAAGATAGGTGAGAGGGATGATTGCACTTCCTTAAATGAGAGGAGGCATGAAATATTTATCATAGTGACCAGTGACCTGAATATCCTAGTCACCAGTGACCAGGTCAGGAAGAAAAAAAGTGAAATATTCTTAAATAAAAGCCTAAATAACCCTGCCACTTATCAATGGGGGGGAAAATGTAAAGATAGATCTCTCTATCAGACCAGCCATTTCTTTCCCTTTCTGCACGTCATCTCAGCCTCAAAAATTATTCCCAAGGATGTTCCAAGCTATGATTTGCTTAATTTCTCTCTCTCTCTCTCCTTCCACTTCAGACCCATTTCTTCAAAATCCTTCTCAACAGAAATGAGATATGTATCACATTTGGATTTCTATTCTTCACACAACAAAAACTCAAACTACTGAGAGTCATGCTGTCAACGTGAAGATTTGCAGCACCTCAGACACCCACACTGGAAAGGTCTGAAGCAACTTCCTTGCCCCCATCCTTAGAGAATTATTCATTGCTGCTCTTCCTTTCCCTCCCACCTTCTAGAGCAAGCCCCCAGATGCCCATGCCCACCCACAGCCGCTGTATCTCTCTCCCCTGATTGGCTTGGACACTGAGTGCTGAGGAGTGAGAGGGATATGCCAGCCCCTGCAGGCTGCTCCGTATGCTCTGTTCTCAGGGCTGTTTGCCGTGCGGGCCGCAGGCTTCAGGCCTTTGAAGGGTCGAATACCATCTTTTGATTTACCATGGCTGATGAGGTATGGGAAAGCTTTACAACTGAAACACACAGAAGAGTCACCAAAAAAAAAAAAAAAAGAAAGAAAAGAAAAAACAACATAGGAAAGACCTTAATAAAGACACAAATGATAATAAGTAATCAAATGGAATAGATCAAAGAAGAGAAGAAATAGACAGCTCTTAGTAATAGTATTAAAAGACTTATAAGAAGCACAGTTAAATAACTCACCCCTCAAAACAGTCCTTGTTTACACACATCTATCATGGGTTAGACACTCAGGGGATGACCAAAAAAAAAAAGTCAGCACTAAGTATATTCAGGTCTTCAGGGGTGGTGCTGATGACTGTTTCTCATGGGTAAGAAGATTTTGGCAAGGTTGGATAAAGGTTTCATTTTCATTTGTGACATTTGGGCTATGAACGGTCTCCATATAGAGTTAATGTGACTTAGAGTAAACAATTGGAAATGAATGGCTCTGGTAAGGTGATTCCTCCACAAATTCTGTTCTCCAACAGCAAGGTAACTGCTGTTTTGGTAGAAGGAAAGTCCTGTTCCAAGGACATTATCTGACAGCTTTAAAAATCTGAGAAAAGAGAGGTGAAGCTCAGTGTGCATTCCAACAGTCTAAACTACCTCACTGTTGAGTCAGACATAGGAGAGGGCTCAAGGGTTTCCACTGATCCAGCCTGTAGCCACTTTGGCGAAGATTCAACCTCACAAAAATTTCCAGCTGAAAAGTGTGGCATACATGTTGCTTCAGTCGCTGCTACTACACAGAATCAGCCTTCAGTTTACGCAGGGGTTTGTTTACAGATTTTGTCCCTTCATTAAGCTGTCAACAACACATCCTTCCCAAACATGTGTAGACCATCTGTCAAATCTTTAGCCACACCTTTTAGGTGTCAGACAGTAAGAGTTGAACAGCCCACCTCTAGGCTAGGTGATGTCATAACAAACCCCAGTGAGTGCTAAAAGTGACCAATACCAATCAGGCATACAATGTTGACAGGCCCTGAGGGAAAATATTGTCTGTCAGCATGAAATAATGAAAATTGGAAAGGAAAGAGTAAGCTTTAAAAAATAAGTATACTCAGGGTTATTTAAATATACTCTCCTCATATTTACTTAGAGTCTAAGTCTAGGAGGCCCTGAACACCCAAAATGAGCAATTCCCCTAATTCTCATTCATTTTTATAGAAGATATAACAGAATCAAAAAAGTGGTACCTCTCTCAGAAGAAAAAGTGACAATTTTTGATGAAGTCTGGAAATTTTCATGCTGTAGTACTTTTCATGTGGGAATATCAAAGGTGATAGAAGCAGCCCTTACTAAAATACTAGCACATCCCTCACTGCAAGCAGAGAATTCTCCTTTCAACAAACAGAGAAACTAAGGCTGGAAAAGGAAAAGAACTGGCTCTGGGCTACAAGAAGATGCTGTAGAGTTGGGCAGATACTCGGGTGCCCCATCACTTCCTCAACAGAAGCATGCCACTACCAATCTTTCAGTGATTAATTTTATTTTCTGAGGAAAAAGAAAAGCTAGAGATAATTTTCAAGAAATGAAAGAGGGAAAATATAATCTCATTTTGCTTGATTATTAGCAACAACTGATTAGATCAGAAGAAAATATAAACGCATATAGATACATGAACACTCTGGTGTTTTGTGGAAGATTCTCTTTGCACATGTAAGGAGGCTCAACAGCAGTTCTTTTGGGCTGTTCTAAGGAGAAACCCTGCAAATCTCTGAAATTTTCCTTCACTTATGGTTAATATAGGCAGAGATGGCTATCATCAGAGTGCTGTTTCTCTTTACCTGAGAAGTTACTGTCATAGCTGGAGTTCATCTATTCCATCTGTCCTATAGGCCAGCCTGGATAAGACAGCAACTGCTCTTATGCAGCTAAAGACTAATAGTGCTTTACACTTCTTCAGTCAAGCTAAGCAGAGCAAATATGCAAATATATGGGGCTTTTCTGGGTGGTGTTTTGCTTTTATTTACTAAAAGGCAAAAGTTTCTATAGACTTTTAGATGGACACTCTTTCATTTTAAGAGATATGAAGTTGTTTGATGCATCTTCTTCTCTTCACTCTCTTATTCAAAAAGTAAATAATAGTGTCTGGCTTGCAGTTTCAAAGCCAAAAAAAGGACACCAGATGCAATTTTAAAAAGCAAGCTGGTTCCAGAGGACAACTACTGGACAACGTATTGTACAAACAAATCTGCTACATGGTTGCTCCTGATAGCCACAGCAGGGCTCTGAAGATGGTGATACTATTAGCTCAAAAAATGTGAAAACTTGTTTCACTGGGCCTTAGAACTTTGAAAGCTGACAGAACCTCTCACAGACCATATACAAACCTTCAAATACAATAATCTACACATTAAGAGGTATAAAATTACACACTATCATGTTAGTTTTGCTTCTTTGAGTCAGAACCTCTTTTTAGTTATATTCCTGAATTCACAAGAAGCAACAAGCTGCATCACTGAAAAGTGAAAGAAAGCTTCAACTCATGTTTTTGCGTTCTTTAAAAATTTGTCAGTCAGTAGAATACCTAAAGACTGTCAAGAAAATTAATTGAGGCTAATCTAATAGCACATTCACTCCCAATTGTTTTTGTATTGTTATTATGGGACTTGTTTCTAATTGTCTTTTTAAATTATTTTATGGAAAATGTAACTCTACGGAGACAGAACACAGCCCTTTGGGATGGGGGGGATGCACTTTTATTACTGTTACTTTCTTTTTAATAAATACACAACAAAAAACAGCAGGTTTTTTATTAGATATATAAGATATGGCAAGCTGTATCAAATGCTCTCAAATTATGCAAAGGGCAGGGGGTTCACAGGGCTTCTGCTTGCCACCATCTCCAGTTTGCTTCCTTTCCATGTTTGCCTTTGACTGTTTTGAGTGATGCTGGATGAATGAGGGATGTAACTGATCAAAAGATGGACCAAGTAGCATGTTTCACACAGAGCTCACCAGTCCCAGAACAAGAAAGGAAACTTAAAAACTTAAAGACTTAAAAACCAACACTGTCCATAACGAAGAACTGACAGCAAATCTTCATGCAGCAATGCAGAAGAGAATTTCTCTCCGCAAGAGAATATAATTACAAAAGTTTCAGCAGTTATTTTAGAAATTAATCCAATCCAATCAAACCAACAGAAATTAAATTAAATTATTTTTAAAAAAACCACTATTCACAAGCCCAAACTAATAGTGAAGAGGGCAGTGGAAGGTGTTTATACGATACCTAAATTGACCATAAGTTTGACACGGCCTCCATCCAGCTCCAGGCGCAGAGTGTCAGCAGAGTCTCGTGAGGTGGTTGCCATCAACAGCCCATAAGCACGCTGAGACATGAAACGGAAGGACACATCTTCTGCTTCTGTGTGCATAACCATAGGCATGATGATCTTCATATACATGCTGCCATCATAGCTCAAGATAGAGGCCTCTGCAAGGAATGAGCAAACAACGGCAAGAAATGAGAAGAAGCCACACCCCTGAAGAACCCTCACATCTACCACAGAGCACTGCATCGACAGAAACCAAAGCACTTGCCACAGAAAGGAATGTAATGGGAAAAATGCAACAACCATTTAACTGCATCCAGAAGCCCTGCGGGGCAAATGTGAGCAGCAAAGAAAGATACGGTGTTCACTGCAACTGGTGACAGCAGTACCCACGGACACATAATTCTCAAGGTCAAGCATTTTAGGACAGAGCCCTTTTGTGATTATGCGTTAGCAGTGCCTTTGTTTTCCACATCTTCCAGAAAATGCAATCTCCTTCAGTGCACAGAAGTCCAGCCTTCCCTAGGACTAGCAGTAATCACTAGAGTGACTAGAGTTCAAATTTCTGGTACTCTTGCTGTTGCTTATTTAGAGAAGAATTTCATTTCATTGATATCACTTTAAAGATAAATAACTGTATAAAGTGAATTTCCTAACAAGTCTTTTCTAAAACAGATTTGTTCCTTTTTGTGGTTTTATATTTTTTCACTACTTACTAACAACCAAAGTTAGTAGAGCTCTGCCGACACAACTGATGCAAATGAAGAAAGGAATAAACCAAACTCCATTGAAAGGGCTATTCAAATGCAGGAAAAGTTAGAAGACAGAGGCACAATAAAAGCCAGGAGGAGGGGGGGAAAAAAAACGTGAAGAAAGAAGTTATATTTTTCTGTCATCTCTAAGGATGTCAAAGAAAATTGGAATTTCAGACGAGGAAAGGAGTTAAACTTAGTGTTCCCTATTTGTTCAGGGTCTTGCCTGCAGAAAGTGATATTCTCCTCTAAGGAGTAGAATTAAAGTCTTGTGTTAGAACTGTAGCAAGTACTATAGCGTAGCAATCATTGTTTCTTCACGGAATATGCTTAGAAGCATTTTTATCTGCAAAATTTACAAATCGACATAAATATATTAATGTTTAATCAGAGCATTCCTATTCCCCACAGCCAACCTCTACCAAAGGCAGAGCTGTAGAGATTGCTCCCTGTAGGGCTTCTACCATAAAACTACATATCAAAATCCCAGAGTTTAAAAGAAATCTGACTGGTTCTGCTTCCTAGAAACACGGATGGATTGCTCCATAAAGCTCTCTTACCAGTACCTCATCCAGTTCAGTTCAGCTGAAATTTTCTCAAATTTTTTACTGGGATTCTCTCCAGGCAACACCACCCTACCACCCCCCAGAAACGTAACAGCCCATCTAATTTAACCAACTGCCAAACGTGTATTTGGAATCTAGATGTTCTCCTTATGTTTCAGCCCTTTGTCCCATTTTCCCCATACAATGAGAGCAGAACTTCCATCAGGAAACAGCAAGCTTGGCAGAGCCAAACACTACTCCTCTCAATGTCTAAATGTTAGATGCTACAGTAGGATAAATGGATGGGAAACTGAGGAAGATCCAAATGTACATGTAATAAAGCACCCATGGCTGGCTCCAAAATGGCCAGCAACAGATCTGCAATGCAATAAATACACAAATGAGGTGATAAATAAAGATATAAATATCAAGCTGATAAAGTGACAGAGGAGACACATTTGTGGTTCCAAAATATTTGGTGGGCATCACTACAGTTGTGCTGGTGCAGCAGCCCACCACACTCATAGCTGGTATGTGGCACCTCTGCAGTCATAAGACATGAAAACATACTAAGAAAACTTTTTTGGGAGCACCATTAAGATGTCTGTGAACAGCATCCCTACTCACCAATTTCTTTAGCTGCACGAGCCACACACTGTCATGGTCTGTACACAGAAAGCTCTCTACACACCTTACCCACTCAGCCATTACATTACACACATCTCTGGTACCAGCTGCCAGTGCTGCCCTGGGGTCCCACATCTTCATTCAGTGAAGAAACAGAGAAGCAAAGAAAGCTTCTTTTTCAAGGTGGAAGAATAGTTTCTACTTTTCAAAGTTAAATTCTCATCCCCCTCACGTCTGCACCTCTCACTTGCCACCCACAGCTGCAAGCTGGAACTAAATGTACTGTATTTTATACATACACTCAAAGGCAATGCCTATGTACACACAAACCTTCCTTGCTCACTTCCCTCTCTCTCTCTGCAGATTGTATTAGAAAATGCAGTCAAGCATGAAATGGCTCTTTTGACGCCTTCAGCTCAGATGTGCCTTGCATGAAGCAGTTGCTGGCCCTAGCACAAGAATAGCTGCAAGAAGGGGGTTGGAGGATACCAGGACTATGAGTGGGAGTAGCTGACACAAATGACCCAGCACTGCTGCTTCCTTCTCCTCAGTGCCATGCCTTAGGTGCTTTGAAAACACAAGTTTTTCTACAGTGACTAGAACAAAACAAAAGCATGGTAATAATGAGTCTCTTCCCTTCAGTAAGAATTTGTGTCCTTCAGCTTTACCGATCCATTGCCAGGTGATTACTGTCCTTAGAAAAGAAATCCCAACCCTTACTATTATCCTTATGTAAGGAGGACCTGAAGAACACTCAGAATTTCTGAAGGTGACATAAAAGTCTGGACAGTGTTTCAGCTGACATCCCACAGTAGTCTCAATCAGGTATTACTGTCCCTTCTCAGGCCAGTCTGCTACAAACACGATACAATGAAATTTCTAACAATTAGGTAGATAAAATTAAGTGTCTTGAAATAGTTGAAACAGCTTCCACACAACCACAGAGGACAATGTTCTGTTCTTGTTTGTGCCATATGCACTTGATGTATTTCAAAAATAGCAAGATTTCATTCTCTCTTTGCAAGTCTTCTCAATCTGGAATATCTGGGAGCCTTTCAGCACATCTCCTTGCAAGCAGATCATTCCCTCCAGCCATAAAAATACCCCATTCAGAGGAGGGTACTGCCTAGTAGCAGTCATATAAATAAAATCTATTCCCTTTTCCTGACAGTCAGTCCCAAAAGCTCAAGAAAAACATGTTACAGCTGAGCAATACATACAGCAAATCAGCTCAGGGTTGAACGTAACCTGGCAACAAGTACATGACCTCAGCCTCCCAGACACCTGTGCTGGTGACTTCCGCCTGAATACAGGCATCCATTCAATTGTCCTTAGCCATTTGCAGCAATGGGACTGTAATGCTTTGTTCACCACCATAAATACAGGCAGCAGAACAGTTATCCAAGTTTAAAATACATGCATATTTATGCCGCCCTTCTACTTTTAGAGTAGCTATTATATTGGATGCATAGGAGCAATGTGTTGAAACACACATGAAATCATGTTTGAGACTCCCTACAGATTTGTACAGACAAAAAAATCGAGTGACATTTATTTGTGATTCCAATGCCAAAGCTTCATTGCCATTAGTTTGGAGATGGGAAGAGGAAGAAACCAGGTGCTGGTTCAAAACTGCTCTGACATAATGCCAGAAATCTGTGAAAATCAATATGTTATTAGGAGCAATTAGCTTCCCAGACTTGTGCTCTCAGACCCTGCCAGTTTTAATTTTACACTTAGCTTCCAAAGGAGCAATTCATTGCTGCTTCCCCACAAGGCTCTGCATAAACCTCCTAGGGAGACGGAACGGGCATATTCTTAGCATACAGACAAAAAATTATTCAAGACCTCTTCATGCTTTTTCTCCTGCTTTCTAACCTCTCTCTTGTATTAATCTCCATCCCTTGCCTCTTTTCTTTCTTCTCCTCTTAGTTTTTCTGCAGTCTTTTTGTTCTTCCCCAGTTTTTCCCCAGTTCTCTTTGTTCTTCCCTTTTTTCTCTGCCTCCTAGACTACAATACAGTGTAGTTTCTTAGTGAAATTTTCAGAAAGGTGACAGTGCAAAACGAATTAAAAATATCCACACTTCATGAAAGTTGAAGTCCCCAGTGACAGCAGTTCAGGGCACATGACATTTTCCGCAGCTACATTTGCAGGACCAAAACTCTTAGACCAAACATTTCCACATTCTTGTGAACTCAAATATCCCTAAAGTGCCTAAGTCTTCTATCTGCAAACCAGACACTTTCCTGCAGGCCTTGACTGCACAGCTCACCTCCTGCCCTCAGATATCCACTAGCAGACACATGGCCCCAAATAAAAAATAGATTTTCTGAAAACCAAGATTACACTTTTAATCAAAACAAAATAAAAATCCCACAAAAATAACATCTAAAAAGAAAAATGAGAAAAAGAAATCTTCATTCTTTTCCAAATGGATTCCATACAGATGAGTTTCAACAAAAAAAGACAAGTAATTTGGGAAGCCCAAATGTAATCCATCAGACTGAATCTGACTAGGACCCAGGAGATAATGCTCCTGTTTCGGTGGAAAAGATAAGATGGGAACTTTAAGTGCTCACAAGCAGTTAGGACCTTGCACGTCATCCAGCAGGATGGGTACCAGGAGCTGTGGAGTTCCCTGTGCCAGTCCCTTGCTGCCAGGGCTGTCTCACACACACAGGAAGGTGACTGGAAGAGATGTGCAAATGGGGGCCAGGACCAACCGAGAACCCAGGAAACCTCCTGGTGATGAGGCAGGTCCACGGTCAGGCCAGGAAGCCAAACTGCTGGCCAGGGTTACAAGAGATTGCCAGGCAGGGCCGCAGTGACAGGGTCGGACATAGGCCTGATGTGGGCCTGACGTGGGCCTGACATGGGCCTGATGCGGGCCTGACGTGGCAGCACCCATGGCCGGGCATGCTGTGGGGGCGACCTGGAGACTGGCCCTGCCGCAGCATTCCCAGGTGGGGACTGATGGCCATGGGGGCTGCCATGGGGCCTTGGGCCCTGGGAGGGGTAGGGGAGCCCCAGTGGCCAGGCAGGGCCTGTCGGTGCCCTAAGCATGCTGGTGGTACCATGCTCTGGGATTGCTGACCCATAAGAAAAATTCATGCTTACTAAATGTGCTATGACACTTTCTGCAGTAAACTGAATTTTCCCTAGATGTCTCCCATCTCAGTGTCATCGGCCTTAATCTTAAATTTAGCCCACCAAACAGGAAAGAGCAATTTGAAGGGATGTAAATGTAACTCACTAGCACAGAGAGGGACAATAACAGAGAACATAAAACCATTCTTAAAAACCTGCATGAACTGAAACAGCACATTAGGAATAAGAATGGGCTTTATTAGTCTAGCAAAATACCCCGCAAGCAATAAATATCACTAATAAGCCACTGATAGGCTTTACTGTGCTAGTAAGAACCAAGATACTCTGCTTTAGAGATTTCAAACTGACAAGATGTCAATAGTATTATTATGAGTTGTTATCCACTGGAAACTCATGAAGATAAAACAGTAAAAATCTTGGACATATACAGCTACAAAAAAGTAAAGAAAACAGACTGGTTTTGCTGGTACTTAATCCCTCTGACAGACCGAAGTATTTTTTCAACATCAATCCAAGTTTTTCTTTGCTTCAAATTAAGATGACGCCTTCCTTCTCCACTCCATAAGGCTGCTTTACAAAAGGGTCTTCATATCCCGAAACTCAGTATATCACTATTCCAGCTCCCTCACTCTATTTCAGACTAAGTAAGCTCCTTTCTAACACAGCTTCTCCTAGCTTTTCTTTTCTAAAATCTGTGTCTCCTGCTTCTCATCTCTGGCTTCTTTCTGATTTGTATACTACTTTCTTAAATTCAAATTTTCCTATTTGAATAGCATATGACAGTTAAGACCAAACAAGCACTTAAAGTAGAGTATTTACATAAGACACCCTTATCAGTGCAATGTGCACAAAATAATTCCAAATGAACAGAAATGGGAGACATGATAGAGCAAGCTCCAAGGCATTCATCACATTTTCAGAGACGCAAGAATACTGGTGAAGCAGTAATATTAATTGTCACTTAGAAGGCCCCTGCTATAGACAAAAATTGCTAGCAGATGTTTACATAGGCCAGACACATCCAGATAAATATTCTTCACCGAACACATTTTTTCAAAACCTTGCAAAATTTATTTCATAACATTAATTAAAACATTTAATTTCTGGGCGTGAAAATAGCCCAGAAGTGTGAGTTCCTTCATATAAAAGGAAAAAAATCCTGAAGAAACATGAAGTGCAAACCACACCTATTTATTGATCTAGAAAGTCAGAAGAGAATATAAACTCTGTTCACCAATTTCCTTTCCATACCACTGTCATCCCCAGTTCCAGTATCTTATATCTCTTCTATCCCTTTGAGGTCTCCCCAAACAGATAATCAAAGTCTGCAGATAACGTTATTGATTAAGCATCCACAAAATGGAAGACATAAAAAACAAAACAAAACAAAATGGTAAAGAAGGCAAACGAAGAGCACTAAGCAACACAATGCATGTATTATAATGTCCTTCTTCAGACAAAAAACAAAATTACCTTGATTTGTAGAGTTTAGACTTTTAAATTACTTTGGTTATGAACACAAGTAATTCTGAGTTTTCTTTTTAGAACAGCACTAAATTTCTTTTTTGAATCCAAAATTAACATTCTTCTACTTCAATATTATAAAGGGGTATATTATATCAAAATCCTATAAAGCTTTCCTGAGAATTTTCATCTTAAAGTGGACTAAATCTCAAGGAACTAGTTAAAACTGTGAGGCTTCTGTCATTGTAAGGCAAAATCCCACAAGACTTTTACCTGCCTACAACAAAAGCTTCAATGGAGACATTCCAAATTTGAAATTGACCTAGGGAAGACATATTAGGGACACGGATTCCAAATCTCTCTCCATTAATAAACCTCTCTAACGTTTGTGGTCTGGATTCTAGTTTTGCTTAACTTCAGTAATTAATCAACTCTCTAACTCCCCAGGTTAACCTGTGGCTACCCTACTTGTATGTACCAGTTCCCATCAGCACCAGGCTTGGCATCCCCTTCCTACACCCCTTTTTGCATGAGCTAATCAAGGGGTGTTGTGGGGTGGGGAGTCAAAAAAAAAAAAATTCATGTACTCCACAATGAAAGGCAAATAAACTTTGCTTCTGCTTTCTTTGGGCTGCAATCATAGAGAACTGGCCTTGGAAGGAGCTGTAAGAGCACTGAGTACCACAGTGGAAATATTTGCAGACAGAGGAAACTGTAGCTTGTAAATGTTATTGCTAGCCCTGGGAGGTGACGAGTGAGGTTATATTGCCATACTGAAGCGTGGCAGAGACTCAGGAGAACCAAGAAGGAGCACATGGGCTTTTCAAATCTACTCCAAATGTCACTCTAACATTTACAGAGCTGTGTACAACTATTTGGGAAGAAATCTCTGGCAAGAAAGCTAAGGGTAGAAAAAGAATTACTCCTCAATGTAAATGAGTGTAATGGGGAAACCTGCTAGTAACGTGACAGTTCGAGAATTTGCATTACCATGGGTGGCACTTTAGAAAGCAACATGACTTCTGTTTAGTTCAAACATCTTTGAGTCCTCTTCATGGCACTGTCAAGCTACATGAAGTATTTGATCACTACTTTCTGAGTAGTGTTCACCGTGAAACGGAGATTACAGCAAAAATGTTTGGTTTATCTCAGCATACAGTAAAAAATAGAGGGGTTTTTTTTGTTGGTTTGTTGTTGTTTTTTTTTTGCCAAGAGGTAGCAGACACAATTTGTAGAAAGGGAAAATCAAGAAAATTATAAGGAAAAAACTACACAATGAGGGTTGCCACATACTGCAACAGAACAGCAGTAGAAACCCCAATACTGGAAATTTTCAAAATTTAAAAGGATAATGTCTTTAACAGTGAATTCTGCTCTTCAAGCTGACCTCACTTGAAGCAGGTGGTTGGGACAACAACTTCCAGAGATCTCTTTCAACCATGATTATTCTATGTCAAGTGCCAGAATGCCCTGATTTCACCGGATATTGCACCTTTTGACAGACATCACCTTATACCTGCAAATTGCTATTGATTTGAGATGGAAAAGATTTTGTCTTGTGAGTTATGGCATCGAGGGGAATGCCTCTTAGAGCCTGTTGTCAAGACTAAAGAAACAGAAGATTCAAAACATTGCTTTCCGACAGCCATTATGTCCTTGGGCAAATTCTTTACCCCTGCTGAATCATCTCCAAGTATTTACAGTCAAACAAGTTAAGACACTACTGAAGACATCTGATTGTTGTGCTTTCAGTCCGTTTTTGCCACTATATGGGAAAGCTACTCAAAAGGCAGTTATCATGGCTTGGATGGGCATACTCTTTCCTGGGTGAAAAACTGGCTGGATGGCCAAGGCCAAGGAGTGGCGGCAAACAGAATCCAGGTGGTGGCCAGTCACATGTGGTGTTCCACAGAGCTCAGAATCAGGGCCAGTTCTATTTAATGCCTTTATCAACAATCTGGACAAGGAGATCAATACATCCTCAGTAAATTTGAAGAAGAGTCTAAGATGGGCAGGAGTTTTGATCTGCTGGAGGGTAGGAATGGATATGGACACACTGGAACAGTGGGCTGAGGCCAACAGCATGAGGTTCAATGTGGCAAAGCACAATACCCCCATGTGGTGCTACACATGGAAGAGCAGTTCCCAAACTGCTCAGCAGAAAGGGACTTGGGGGTGCTGGCTGAGGGGCAGCTGAATATGAGTCGGCATGTGCCCAAGTGGCCAATGGCATCTTGGCCTGCATCAAAAACAGTGTGGCCAGCAGGACTAAGGCAGTGATAGTCCCTCTCTACTCAACTCTGGTGAGGCCACACTGTGAGTGCTGTGTACAGTTTTGGGCCACTCACTCCAAAAGGACATTGAGGTGCTGGAGCAAGTCCAGAGAAGGGCAATGGAGCTGGGGAAGGGTCTGGAGCACAAGTCTGATGAGGAGCATATAAGAGAACTGGGGTTGTTTATTCTAGAGGAAAGAAGGCTCAAGGAAGGCCTCACTGTTCTCTACAACTACCTGAAAGGAGGTTGTGGTGAGCTGGGGGTTGGTCTCCTCTGTCATGTCTCAAGGGATATAAGGAAATGGCCTTAAGTTCTGCCAGATGATGTTGAGATTAGATATCAGGAAATTTTTTTTCACTGGAAAAGTGGTTAGGCATTGGAAAAAGTTGTCCAAGGAAGTGGTAGAGTCACCATCTCTGAAAGTTTTCAAGAGGCATCTGGATGTGGCACCTGGGAATATGGCTTAGGGGTGATTATGGTGCTGTTGGGTTCACAGTTGGACTAGATGATCTTGAACGTCTCTTTCAGCCTTGATGATTCTTTCATTCTGTGATCATCAGTCTATCATTTTTGAAAAGCAAGGCTGTAATGTAAACTACATTCATAACATTTTTAAAATCCATAAACAACCTCTTTTGGTTCTGTTTTTCCAATACTGGAAAGAAAAACTAACTACTATTGCCTCTGGCTTTTGGTTTAAGTTAGGTTCACAACCCTCAATTTCATTTTCTTCCTCTTCCTCATCTGACAGCCCCAAACCCCTAAACTTTGTAAATTCCCGGAAGAGGTGGATTAATAGAACGTGAAGCAAATGGAAAATATGGGTCTACAAACCACAGGTCAAACTTGTCCACACCATACTGGTTTTGAAAAAGCAAAAATTCTTCAAGCCAATCAGTGGTTTAGGAAGGGTCAGAAGTGAGACACTGCCATGCTGAAAATAAGTAGATAGAGGAACTCGGTAACTACTTATATCTCATGTAAGGCAAGCAGCTTCATGGAAACAAGAATGTCACAGCACTTGCAAAGGATGGAAAATAGGTCATCTTTGAAGGGCAGCCCGATACAACAGAGCAGGAGGCGATTAGGAGGTAACAACAGCACACATGCTGTGGAAAAATATAGGATAATACGTAATTTGTAATTCAGACTACAACTTCCAAACTTAAAATACAAGATAAACTAAGATGAGTTTATAATACTAGGATCTGGAGCAAGGCCCCTTCAGAGCCTTTTCTTCTCCTATCACAGATCTGCTGTCTTCCCTGAAAATATTCACAAAACTACTAATCTGAAGGTGGTGACTATCTGAGAGCAATGCTCAGTCAGTGCAGCACAAACAGCACCAAAATGATGACGCTGATTTACAGGCATCCCACAGGCTCTGTCCATTCATAATGAAGTCATCAGCAGAGATGCAACAGCCAGATCTGTTCACCCAGCTAATTGCAACTGCTGCTTAATTATTGGAACCATGATAAAGAGGCAAAGAGAAGCAGAAACTAGTAGCTGGCATGGAATGGCAGTTGATATTGCTAGGATCATGAAAGCTGAAGCATGAGGCACATGTTCAAGCCTGTAAATTTCACTGGCAGATAAAAGAAATATAGTCCTACTTTCAAATAACAAACACTGCCTTTTGAAAACATGATTGTACCCCAGATCAAATTCCACTTTACAACTCCAATAACTGTAGATAAATGTTTTTAAAATAAAAAGAAATTTCATATTAAAAAATAAGAAAAAAAGAATGGGCATAGATATGTGAGGTGTTTATGTACTAATGTTGACCCAAATTATGCAGAATTTTGGTGTTTGGACAATTACAGGAATGTCCATGAGCTGTCCCTCTCTGACTCCAAACATGACCAAGCTCAGTTTCTGTCTTACAAAAGCAGTATCTTTTGGTAAGGACACAGTTAGAAAATTGTAGTCCATAACACTGGTTATAATTACCATACATTATTAAACTCCTACAAGCCTATCTCAAATGCCAAAGGCTGTAGTGCAGGATCTACAGTGCAGGACTGTGTACTGGTCCAAGTGCCTACAGCTGTATTCAATGAATGGGATTACAAATAACAGCAGCCAGTAAAAACCCTCAGTTCAAAACTCAGATTTGGGGTCATGGACAATAGAGTTCCATTGATATTTTTCTTCTTCTCTGAGCTCCAAGAGCCTGCAATGATCTTGATGGGAATTGTAAATGATAATAAGTCCTGCTTCTTGTTGAAGCTGTGAAGATTTAGTCATCATTGGCAACTTCTACAAGAATCTCCTGTCAAAAGAACTGCAGACATATAAATTATGGCAGCAGCTGTGACCCTAAAACTTTCACATTCACCATTGTGCAGCCCATTTTATTTGCTTTGGAATTCAGGGCAGCAGTCAGAATGCAATGAAAAGTGTCATGCCCCAAAAGCACCACTCTGATGTCACAGTTAAGCAAAGCTGAATTTTCTTCAGCTGCTTCTATTGTAGACTTACTGATATAGCTGCTGAGGCATGAGACTATTCCTATTCAAAACAAGACTGACCAAATCTTGAAATCATCAGGTATTTTAGATTGAAAATGCCATTTACATGCAGATGATTTTCAGATCACCTTGTATGGTGGCTATGATTTTTACTGAATGCCTGGATCTCTCCTGCTCCTAACTGAAATTGGAAAGCTGTCACATTGTCACCCATATCAAGACACTTACATCCACTTAGAGATAAGATGTAAGAATGTACCCACATCCTGTATTGTTCTCTTTATACTAGACATAATGAAAAACTCCAAGTTATGAGAGCTTTAACGGTGAATAAACAGCTATTTATCTTGTCTAAAGCACTACAGTCCACTACAACACAGTCCAGAGGGACACTAACTCTCTGGATTGCTAGCAGCAAACTGTATGCAATGTATTTTGTTACAGTATTTCCAATCCATTACATCAAATTATGTCAGAGTAAATGCAGCCTCACAGGGAAGAGGGTCTCCTCAGACCTGTAAACTGCCCCAAACATAAAATTCAGTGTCTGCTTATCAGTGGCTGCACCTCCTGCATGACATCACTTTCCATGCACCTTCACTCAATGCTAGGCAATACACCTGCAGAATGAACTGCCTGGGAAGGAACTCTGCCATGGGTGGGCAGGTAATAAAAAGCTTCACTGCACTGTGGTCTTCTCAGGTTCTCTAGATTTTTGAACAACCTGTTTATGAGATAGAGAGCCTGAAATACTCACAGAGCAATAGCAAGGAATAATTGGTTCCCCCTCCCATATCAGGGTTAATCCTTGTACTGCTCAGAAAAGCATTAAGGATGGTACAGTTGATATCTCTGTCACAAGGGTGGGGTGATAAATTCAAACATCAACCACTCATTCCAAAAGACCAGAGTTCAGAAATTCCTTAGACAAACAGTAATTTTGTAATCTCAAACTAAGATAGGCTTTTCCACATCCAAAAACCACTGTTTAGAATGACCTGCAGGGTTGCCTGTGCTCTAAGAAAGTCTGGGACAAGGGGAGGAATAAAGCTACCCATCACAAGGATGACATGTTTGCTAATCTGGGTGGCAGACAGAAAGTGCAGTCTCTAAGAATGGATTCTGAATCCCAATAAAAACCTAGGTGTTTGAGAAAAACATCAACAGCCAGAGTCTTAACACTCTGTAGAGTGGGAAAAAAGTTTGCTTTCACCTCAAATGTCTCCCAGGCTTCCAAGTGCAGAAGAGATGGAACGAAGAGACTAAATTGCAAAACCCATCCCATTTAGCTAAGTGGGATCACAGGTAAGGTCAGGGCAGTTAATCACAACCTATTTGCCGAAAATTACTAATAAAGGATATTAGATACACAATTCTTTTATAGCAATTAGCTCTTGTTGATATGCATATAAAACAGGTACCTCGTAGAATTACCTAGATAACAAAAACAAGGAAATTAATCAGAACAAAGATGGAAGCCAAGGTAAATTTGGGGGGTGGCCAGTTTGGATATATGTTTGGAGGACTGGAGTCCCCCAGTATTAGTTGGTCAAATCTCCAAAGTGTATCAGAGAAAGTGAGATTATTAGAACAGAGTCCAACACAATTTAACAAAGCATGGTAAAAGCAGATGGGAGCGTGTCTATCAGATTAACTTTGTATAAAGGCTGTGGCAAATCCATCATGAGGTTTCCAGGCTCTGAGAAAGCCTGACCAGATTTGCTGGCCTTACCAGCAAATTGTGTTTACTTCAAGGATGAAAATTTTCTCTTCCCTCATTATATAAGGACGAAAAAGTGGTGGGGGAGAGAGTCTGACATTTCCTACTCTCTCAAATAGTATTTCTCTACAGTGGTAAAAGCCACTAATTATTACCAATTAAAACTGGGGGAAAAGGAAAAAAGTAGTTACATCTGAAGGCATTCTTTCAGTTTTTCCACTACTTGTTGCTAGCCCCTTCTCTTGAGCTGTCTGCAATCTGCACCTCTACTGTTTCTGTGCCCACAGGACAGGGATGAGAAAGTCGGGCTGCATCTCCACAAAGGCAGCCTTCTGCTGCAGGGAGAAGAGTCTGGCTGCTGCACAGGCAAACAGGAGTAGTTAGGAATGGCTGCACGGATGTGCCCCTCACATCTGCCCACACAGGAATCACACAATCCAGCCGAGGAGATAACCAGAACTCAGAGCTCTACAAGGACAGAGTGGTAGGGGAAGCCAATAGCTGTTACTTCTGGCTGGAGCATGAGAGTGGAACCTCCTGTGAAACTGGTATCGAGCCTTAGTGTCCCTGATGGCCTCCGATTTGAAAAATATTTGTGACACCATCCAGAAGCCTTCCCACAAGAGATGTAAAGTGGAATTAAAGCAAATATAAAGAAACAGAAGAGCTCAGAGTCTGGAAGTTTCTACACTCTAATGGATCCTGTACTATTTCAGAAACTATTTAGACAAAAATTATTTTTCAAACACAAAGTGTTTAAGCCTGACCATAACAGCTGCCTCTTGGGACACCTTCAGTTTAAATTTAAGTACATTGAAAAGAATAATCTAAACCCAACTATCTGTATGCAGTTCACCTGTCAGGTTTCCCCCTCCTGCTGTTTATGGCATCAGAACACGGTCTTTCTTTTTTTCACATCTTTCATAGTTTTCTTTCTCCTGTAACTCTGCAAAATGCCAATACAAAGAACAACAAAAACAGCAAGCTACCTGCACCAGAAAATAAACAAAGCACATAAGAAAATTCCTTCCTGTAAACTGAAATAAAAATTCATTATATTTTTCAAACCTGTTATTCTTCCAGTTTCCATCCAACTCTGGAAAAAACCAAATCAGAATACACACAGTGCTTCCAAATACACACTACCATAATCTTCAATGACAGTTAAGGGCTGATTTATCCTTTATCAAGTCAGAACAAGATTCTGCACAGTAGCAAAGCAGCAAGGGTTGTATCGAGCCACATTGCATCCTTTCCCCTGGGAAACACACAGTTACACCTACAGCGCTCGGCCTTACACAGCACATCACATCACATCACATCACATCACATCACATCACATCACATCACATCACATCACATCACATCACTTCTTTACACTGCATAAACACCCTCCTCTGTTGGCCAGACTAATACCACAAGGGGAGGAATACAGCAGAAAAATACATAACCAAAGGAAGACAGGCAAAGCCCTCACTCTCCAAAGTCAAGCATTGAGCAACCAGAGTTCAAGATACATTTGGACAATATTCTCAGGCACATAGTATGATTTTTGGGGTTGTCCTTAGCAGGCCTAAGAGTTAGACTCGATGATCCTTGTGAGTCCCTTCCAGCTCAGGACATTCCATGATTCTGTGATCTGTGGTGTTTAAACTGCCATCTAATGGTGAAACTGTAACTTTGAAGCAGGCAGAACAGATGACATACAAGGAAACAAATGGTGCTTTGACCTGCAGCTCTTGGATTCAGATTGACAATCACCTTTTTCAGCAACATTTAATTATATGCTGCTTCCTACAGTACTAGCTGCTGGTGAAGCAAAAGTGTACGTTTTAAGTGACAAAACATATTTTCATCAGGGATGTGAGTACTGTCTCAAACTGCCAGATTTGATTTCCATTTTTATGCCACTGATAAGAGACTGCATGACAAAGAATATAATAATGCCAAAGTTCAGGCTTGGATTTTTTGAGGACTGATAATGTCATCTTAATTTCTGAAGAAAAATCTACCAACACTGAACAAGTGCAGAAACGCTGAGTTAAACCATCTAAATCACTCCACTGATATAGATTTACTGGACACTTCAGCTATTCCAGAACAAAATCACTTTCAGTCATCTCATCTTCATTTACCTCATGAACTGGTGGTACAGATTCCAAATCACTTTCCTTCTGACTCAAGTATGGGCAGAATTTTTGGCCTTGCTACGCACCTAAACCAAAGGAAGCTAGTTCAGACAAGTCTGTATTTGCCTTTCCACTTTGCCTAAACTATAATTAATAGTACCTCTTTATCACATTTCCACTGATCCTGTAATAACTGTAGAATCATTGAATGGTTTGGGTTGGAAGGGACCTGAAAGATCAACTAATTCCAAACCCCTACCATGGGGAGGGACTGGAGGCTGCCAACCTGACTCTTGCTCAGAGCCCCATCCAAACTGGCCTAATAATGTTGGCCTATTATCTAAAGCAGAAGGACACAAATTAGGATTCTTGAGATCTATTCAACAAGTCGCTCTGTTATTTTCCTGTATTTCATCTGAAAGTAGGAAAGAATGTCATCTACCTCTCTTCAACATGTTATACATTCTCACTTAAGCAGTCATTACAAAGTAAGACAAACATATTAAAAGGAAGTTGCAAATGGAATAATAAAACCTAATGAACCCTTGTATTAAAGGTACTATGTGTCAGGCACAGACACATTTGGAATCCACTCCTGACAGGTTATTGACATCTAATTCCACACTATCACCAAAGACAGCTCAATTTACTCCCCTTTTTAATGTCCAAGTGAGGGCCAGTGAAAGCTGTCAGACTCATGTGATGAAAGACAAGTACCTAGGATACATTAAGAAAAACTGGTTCCTTCATAAAACTCTCTCTCCAAGTCGTTCAAGATTTTAAAAGCTCAGAGCCATCATTCCCCACATCCTTGAAGAAAAGGGATGTTAAGCTCTTCACCCACAGAAGCAGGCATGTGACCTCTCTTACACAGAGACAGACACTTCTATTTTCAATATAAAGTGAATCACAGGCTCTTGCACTGGGCTCATGCTCTGCTTTCTCCTAAGGGTTCCTGGAGGGCTGCAAGGTTATGGGAGGAGTCCAGAGGGTGGAAAAGCTGTGTGTATTAAAGAATTAATACACTTCCATATGTATTTCAAGTCTATGTGTAGACAAAAAGAGTGTCAAGCTTTTCCCCAAATGGTTGCTAGTAGGAATTTAGCAAATCAAGCAAACCAGCAGTTGCTGGGTGAGCAGAGCCGGCAGTGGGGGTGCAGAGGCCATGGGCCCCAGGGCCTGGTGCACTTGCTCAGACACTTTGGGGGCACAGTGAGGGGCAGATGACAGAGCTGCCTGAGGCCATTACATGGCGAAGGAGGCTGCAAGTGTCTTCTTGCTTGTGCCACTCGCGCTGAGAAGTATTTGTTAAGCGTTTATTTCAATGAACAGCTCCTCCTGGGATAGAAGAGAAAGCAGAGACACACAGCAAATCGCAGTCAGTTTTCTGTGCAATGCCACTGCCACCAGCTCTCACTGCCACTTGCTGGACAAGGTCTCAAGTTTCCACTCACATCTGCACAAGTTCTGGATCAGCAAGGGCTATTTCAAAAGAAGCTTTTCCTAATTTACCCCTGGAAAGGATTAGATGCAGCTCTATACCACAACACAACTGCAAAGAATTGTTTTCTAAAATAAGCAGCTAATGTACTCCAACCAAAGAGGAAAAAGAGTAGGTGTCCTAACAGGATGGTTTCCCTGTCCTCGATTCCTGTTATTTGAAGTCCTCCGCACAATTTCAAAGCATTAAGATGCACTGAGGAACATCTTTTGAACTGGCCTACTTTCACAGCAGAAACTGAGACAGAAATAGAAGACAGCTCATCCACTGTCACACTGCAAAGCCAGGACAGTGCAGAGACACAACCCACTGTCCACCTCAGCTGGGCTGCTGCCCCCACTTTTTAGATGATCCAAGAGCTACCTGCCACCTTGCTGTACTTTTCATCGGACAGACCCTGAAAAATTCTCAGAATAGCAAACAAGTCAAAATAATGAAGAGGTCAATAATTCCTTTGGAAACTGGAAAATCATCCACAAGCCCAAAAATAATTTAAATCTGTAACGGAAAGGGGACTGATCTTGACATCACTTGAAACATAGATGATAAGACTCTATAGATACAACACCTGTTTCTCTTTCAAATTCTGCAGATAGAGAGAGACTCAAAAGGGGAAAGAATTGAAGCACAAGACAGTTTTTTAAGATTTCAATTAGCCATTTTTTTGGACTAGGATTTATTTACTGAAGAGTTAAGCATCTCTCATAGTTACAGATTCTCTATTTATATCTGCTAACTGTGCAAATTTCCTGGTTCTCTGATTCCAGACCAGCTGCTGGGCACAGCTGTGCTCCAACAAAGGCACCAAAACCAGCAGGATTGCTGTGGGACTGTCATACTTCCCTAATTTCATCTGCATCTGGAAGAGGAAATCACAGTGCTTTTCTCACCCACTCCTGACACAGCTCAACAGAACACCACCAATGTAACTTAAAAAAACCCCTCAGTGGTAGATTGCCAGTGTGAGAAGCTCCCAAGTTTCCCAAGTTTGAAACGTTGCACTAAAACTTCCTGCGCAACATACAAGGTTCCCAACACAAAGAATACAGGAATCTAAGTGAATAGTCACCTGCAAACCTTTTAGAGAGAGCAGAGGACATCCTGGGAGCAATTTGACATGTGGAGAGACCAAGGCATAGAATTGCAAGCAACAAAGAAGCTCCTGTTCAGTCAGAAGAGGGGGAAACAAAAGCAGTGCAATGAGGCAGAACACCCAAGTGCCTCACAACACACTGCAGGCTGTATGACTATATGCAATGCTCTGTGGCATCTCAGTCTTGAAGTGGGTTTTAGAATGAGAAATTCTTATTTCTGTGGGCATCAAGCTCAAGGATGCAGCAAGTTCAAGCCTGCACCCAACAGAGGGGACTGGCACATCCTCCTCCTTGCATGCACTACTGGCTACCTGAAGCCTATTCCCTGCTTTCCCCACCCACTGGCTGTCCTGAACACCATCCTTACTTAATGGCCCCTTCACACCCTAAGCATCTTACTTACATTGTAAGAGCTGATGGGCCCCTAAGCACTACAGGGGCAATACTGGGGTTTGTCAGGATTTACTGTTTTATTCTTTAAAACTTAATTGATTTGCCAAAGATCAAATGAAGTCCATGACAGAGCAAGACTAAATGCAAGTGAATTAAATGTTAAACTATGTTTTTGTTGTTTTTTGTTGTTGTTTCTGATGTTTATGCAGATGAACAATATTAGGGATGACAGCTCATCAGTCAGAAAAGCCTCAGTCCTCCATCTGCCATGAAGATGAACAGTTAGCAGCATACAGCTGCTTCTGCTCATGCACTGGCTGGAGAGAATAAGCTGTACACTAGGTTCTCCTTACCAGCAACGTGGAAAGAACACTCCTCCACACTTCTCTTTCTCACATGGGTCTTCTAATAGAGATTTGAGTTAGGGATCTGAAGTTCTTTTGACAACAGCTCTTCCTGACAGTGTATTTGACAAAACCTTCCTTAACAACAGTTTTTTCTCATCTGATATTTTAACACATACCACATAAAATTGTTTATAATTTGCCTAAACATGGAGTTTGTTCCACAGTTCTTTGAGATCTAGCAAAGATGCTGAAGTATCAAAATGCTGTTATTTTTACACCATTAACTATTCTACCCTTCCTAATTCAGTATGAGTTATTATACCAAGTAATTACAAAAAGAATCATACAAAACTTACTTTGGTAATCAGTGTCTTGCATGTAATATAAATTTATTCATGTACTTGCTAATTAGGAAAACACATCCAGTCATTAATAGGATTTAGGAAGGAAAATAGGTCTTTTGAAGTTGGAAGACAATTCCAGGTTATGATTCTGAGGCATACATTTCACAGATCCCTACAAGCTAGAAGCAGAAGAGCTGGCTAGATCATGGAGCTCCCTTCCTTTCCTGTCCTCTTACAAAGCAAATTTCATTTAAGTGTAGTGCAGCCTGGCCTTGCTCTGCCATTTTAGCCATCCTAATTTCCAAAGTCTAACAGATGAGATTTCCACCCTTTTCTATGATCCCTGCCACAGCAAAATACAGCAAAAACAAATCAAGCTCATTGTTGTGATGGTATGATATTCACCCTTTTCCTGTCTTAATTTAACCCAATATTCCATAAGAAGTGTCTTGTGAACTTCCTTAAAGAATTCTTCTTCCTTGGGAAGGTAGTCCTCCCATCAGAGCTCATTCATCATCCTCTCCTCATATTATCATTTCACCAAGCAATACCTACTGCACCCTTCTAATCTTTCTCCATAATTCAGCCTTCTGATTATCTTTCAACTTATTTTGCCAATTTCCTTCATATTGTTGGATTTCAGTCGAAGCTGCTCAACAATGCTTTCTTTACAACTTTTATACGCGTATTTATTGAATATGCACTTCTACTTGTGTGACTAGGAATACGTCTAACCAGCACAGGTGTAGCTGAGCACCCAATAGCACTTCATTAATACACAATTTAGGTGGTGAGGAGTTGATATTCAGGCTTTATTATCTTGGCAAAGGTCAGTGGGTAAAACTATTTAAGGCTCCTTTCTTGTGTGCTCTGTAAATCTCATACCACTATCTAGTTAAATACATCCAGCCAATCGCTGAAACACCATACAAAATTTCATCATTTGTTTAGTGCTTTATAAAGGGCAATGAATAATTTTACCTTTCCAATGCCAAAGAAACTAGATTTTTTTTTTCCCCAAGTGGCTCAAGTACTACAGCATTTTAGCTATAAAAGGTTGCTTGTGTACCTCAAAAAAATACAGCATCGTGTCTCAACAACCACAAAAGAATTGTGTTAGTACTGCAGGTGTAGAAAAGTAGCACAAGACAGAAAGTCACTGCTGTTTTAAAAGAAAATCTCTGACCTTTACGGATTTTTAATATGCGTTGTGGGTCTAGGCAATGTTGTTCTTTTGGGGATATGACCTCAATTTATTAACATACAACACAAATAGCTGTCCCCATTTCTGTACTGATGAAGAATAAAATACTCTGTGTCAAGTAGCAGTTAGTTACATAACATAAAAAAATAAGTATAATTCATTAGGTTAGGTTTTCTACCTGTTCTCATGGCAGGATGTTCATTAAGCTTAAGAAAAGCTATGAAACAGTAAGTCAAATATTAGCAAAAAATACACATTTTGCTGGTCTTCAGCTTTCTCATCCTAGAATCTGAAGATCTTAGTGAGTCATGAATTTTTTCACATTGTAACCCTTTTATGATTTTGCAAAGTCTGAAGTATCCGGTTTTTGGGGAGATTTTTGCTGCTGGGGAAGATAAGGCACAGAAAAATTGACTTGCTTGCAGTTATATAAGTCAGAAATAGACTTCTAGGGCATGTCTACATTGTATACTCTTGTGAAGCACTGGACTAGTGATGTCCCATATATGTCAAAGCTTGTTTTGTGAGAAGCCCTGACCAGACATCCTCAGCAGCCTGGCAGCGATGCTGAACTGACGCACCACAACTCACCGCTCATCTGCAGGTACCAGCACCGTAGCAGTCAGCAGATGGTCTTGCCAAGCAAACAGGGCTACACACAATGTAGCACAGGATGCTCTGTGCCCACTGCAACACACCTTCTGAACAGCGTTGCTAGGGCAGCTTTGCAAAGATTTCTGCGCAACAGCATTTGTTGTGCTTTTACCATGGTCCAGGGAAATCGCTGTCTTTTAGCTCTCACTGTCAGATAATATTTTCTTAATCTTTATTTGTTCCTTAAGTTAAGGCTTATACGACTTCAGTTTGCCTTATAAGCACATCTACTAACTTCCTCCATGTACTAGTCAGCTGGAGACCCCTGGATTCTGATCAGACACACAGGGAGTGATAGTTGAGTGAGTGATGCTGGGTAAGAGAGAGGCTGACCTGTGGGGAGCTGTATGGTAATCAGCTTTTCATTACTGCATGCTGAAAGGCCACAGTGATTCATGAGCACTCTTCCAAGTGGGAAAACAGGAGAGGAAGAGAAGATGAAGAAACTCTGTTTCTGATATGAATTATCACATTCCAATCACAAAATATAAGTATTTATCTTGAGGAACTGCTTACCAAATATCCCAGGGCTATATTATCATGTCTTCAGAGACCTGCAAGTATTATTTTAGAGATATTGGATAGCTCTTTCAGGGTGGAAAGAGTAGCTTAGTGCCCTAAGAGTCTAACGACTAAATTAGGTGATATCTTAGATTCAGACACTTAAATCCCAGTAAATTAAATCCTCTCAGAGTCAGGGTCTGTGGCTAATTACTTTTGTAATCTAGAATCTTACTGTAGGTGCCTTAATAGTTCTATATCACAGTTGCCCAAAATATAAAATTATGATGATATCAATCTCCTTTTGCAAATACTCTGCATATGGGAAAAAATGGCACTTCTTTGTATAGGATTATCAGTTTGCATCCTTATAAATAGTTTAATGTGGATTTATTTAGCATATTCTGATAGCCCAAAGACAAGTAGAGATGTCGACACAACTTCCTGGCTTTCTCCCAGCTATGACCTTATCTGCTCATTTTAAGTTTGAAGTGTCCCCCGTGAGTTATCCGCATTCAATGGTACAAAAATTACCCAGGCCTCCATCTCTGGCTTCTACAGAGAGAGGGTAATACCGTGAGATTTGGCAGGCCCAACAACACTATGGCAGAGAAGAGCCTAAAGTTTCAGATGGGTTACAGTTTGGCAGAACAGAAAACATCTCATTTCCAAACACAAACAAGCCTAATGCCAGGACCGCCACTCCTGGTTGTATCTGAGTGTTCCTGCCCTGAAGCTCCCCTAGGTAGCCTTCACCAGGAAACTGCTCAGGTGCATAATCCAGAAGCAATGCTGAAGCAGGAAAAAACATAATACACAGTTACCTGCAGGGACACAAACAGATGCTGAATTACAGTTCTTGACATGCACAATCTCTTCAGTGCCTAACAGGATACTGCCTTTCAAGGGATCAACATGGGAAAAGAAAGCCGGGGTGCCACCCAGTTAAATAGGATTTTATTGATCAACACATTGACAGATCACATAGATCAAGCATCTCTCCATTATCTGAGCGAAAGGTGTCCAGGAAAAGCAACACACAGCAAAAGGGACATTGCAGCTGTTTCAAAGCTGCTCCTCCTGGAAGATTTACTGACTGAGCCTCGGTCAGTGGCACACACTAGGGTAGGAACTGTAGGTAACATACACATAGACACACAAAGAAAGGTAAATGATCAGCATTTTAATTTTTACAGCTTCTAGAAAAAACAACAGTGTAAAAGAAAATAGATGGGCTCAGCAAATCGTCACCAGCCAGGAGGAAAAGACAAAAGAAAAAAGAAATCACAGCAGTGTAAATCTGCAAGGGAAGAAATGGCTAAATGAGGATGCTGATTGCTAATCTACATCCTGTCACTCTGACTTTGTAAGCAGGTGAGCTTAAGAGGCCATGTGTGCAAAAGCAGCCCCATAAAAGCACTGTTTTTCCCAATCTCATCTGTATTCACAGTGGACCAGGTTTTCACTTTATGGCTGCAATGTTCCTGTTTCTTCTGTAGGTCCATTAGCACTGTGCACATTGCACAGTCAATACCAATTCCAGCCTACACTTCTCTGCCTTTTTTATTTGGACACAAGTCCTTCTGTCTGCTGGATTCATTACTCTTCGACATGGCTATTTGTACTCTCCCTTTATGTTTTGATTATTTTTTAAAGCAGCACAAGTGCCTTTAAATACTAAAATTAAAAGATAAAGTGGAAACAAAGTGAGGCATTTTAAAAATGTCATGATAAATCATTTCTGTTTCTCTTTACTTTAATCCTTTTTGATTTCCATAATTACTTTACCCAAAAAGCTTGCAGGCGATAAAATGACACCCCCCCAAAAAAAAGATAGCAGTCTTTTGCTTGACAGCTCTATTCATTCCTTTCCTTGTCCCCTTTTCCCACATCCAAGAAATCTTTGAGGACATCCTTTGCTCTTCTGCACCAGACAGGAAAGTGAAATGTCATCAAACCGGAAGGTGGCAGCAGGAATCTGGCAGGCTCAGGGGAACAGCATACAAGCATTTGAACAAGATACAGAACCATGATGTTGCCTCAGTAAAAGGGAGGGCAACAGACTGGGACAGGAGTCGATCTCCATTCTGCTGAATTCTGAACCATCTCTATCTCCTTCACCAAGGTGGTTAAAGGCAGCTCCTTCCCACCACAGTGGTATTTCCAGCATCAGACTGGGACTGGTGAAAAGTAAACTGCCAACTAGTACCTGTGCCTTATTTTATCCACACCCTGAGATGGCCAATCCCATGTTTACCATGAGGAAAATATGGAATTATTAAAAACATAGCTTTGAGAAAAGCACTTGGGATGTAGTGCTAAATCATCCTCCTCCAGTAACACTTGACAGGGAGAGAAAGGCTAAAATTCAGCACTGGTCAGTTCTCTAAGAGGACAGAACAAATAAATGCCAATACAGAATAAATGAAATTTGCATAAATTGGACATGAGAGCTGACAAGCAGAAATGGGGTAGCAGTGATTTGTGGGGTTTGCATCAAAAAGCCCGATTGCAACAGGAGAGAATTTCACCAAAGATATGGTAACAAAATGTTGAAAACCTGGATGTTTCTATGACTGGGCACTGAACTCTTAGACTTCCACCTCTAGGAACCAGAACCTAAGACTAGTACACTAAGATTAGTGTATGGACTCTAGGTATTTTGAAATTCCTTAGTATGCCAATAACCTTTGACCTATTTTTTCTCTTCGGTCACAAACATTCTCAACAGAGAGATTAAAAAACAAAAAAAATAACAGAACTATAACATATTTGAGACAGTTTCTGTATTCTTGCTTCCTTCCCACTACTTAGCAAGTACATGTCTTTTGCCAATCACTTGTTGAGGGAAAGATCTTGTCCTCACATGGCAGACGATCCATGCAGCACAAACTCCATTTTGTTCTGCTTAGTTCAAACCTCCTTGATCTGCTCCCTGGGCCAGGTGCACTAAGCTGTCTCATGCCTCTGTCTTCAGCAGTTTCACACACAAAGGAGAGGAAATCAGAGCTATAGAAGAAGAGTTCCTCCTTTCACCATTGCTTTGTAGGTCTACCAAAGGCCAGGCATGCCAGGAAGACTGACCTGTTTTCTAACCTCTAATGCAAATACTCCTCCAAGAGATGACTAAGGTATATAAAGGAGACGTACTCCATATATTTCTCATTCTAAGTACAAGCCTAGGGCTCCCGGAGATGTCAATCTAACATGCTTTTCAACTGAGGGCTGACTTGTCATTTTCCATTTTAATCATTTAATGAAAGGTAGTGGATAAAAAATCACTATTTAAAATGCCATATTTTTCCTTTCTCAGCAGATTGAAATGGGGCCTGTGGGTATTGGGGCAGTCAGACTTAACTAATTCCACATGACTCTGTTTGAATCCTAAACTCTGGCGCTTTGATACAACTTCCAACAGTAATCTCCTTCAACCTTCCCTGTCCTTTTACTCTCCTTAGCGGAATCACAACATGAAGAATTACAATTCCTCCTTGTTCAGAAATGGAAAAATGCTGTTGACCACAAGAACACAAGATTAGTGGGTAGGTAACCCAAAAGGTCCAAGCTGACCACAAGAGGACCTTGCCCTAACAGGCAGAACTTCAGAAGTCAAAAGCTGCAGGACATAAAAAATGGAAGCATCATGAGACCAAGAGCACTTATTATGAAGCTGCTTTTCTTGTACCTCCTCCCTGCTGCTGTGTCCCTTCAGTGGGAAGGCTTTTGCCTTAATGTGATGGATATCTCCTAAGTTTTATGTTTTATTTATTCATCTACTCACCACCTATAATCATCACAAAGCAGGAAGTCACTCTGAAACTCATATTAAGATTTGATTTATCAGGATACAGTTTCCTTCTTCTGCATCTTATCTCCCAATTTTAACCTCCTTGTTCTCGATTACCCAGGAAAAAAAAA
>VZTN01029700.1:188987-290996 GCA_013400515.1 Erpornis zantholeuca | reverse complement strand
AAAAAAAAAAAAAAAGAGGATGCTAGTAAGAAAAAAAATAAAAATTATGAATATTATCTTTCCTTTACACATTCTCATATGCTTTAGCAGTGAGAGTGAGAAGGGTTTCCCTCTGGAGAGCCAGACCTTGGGGTCTGGTACCTAGTGGCAGTGGATTCACCAGGACCACCCTGTGGGCTGCTCTGTGTGACAACTGCATATGAGACAAGACAGACAAACCAAGCAGATTGGGGTGAGCCAATATGCACCACCAAATAAGGTCTTTCCATGGTTGTGGTGATGTGCTGTGCTTTTGCATATCCTTTCCATATCACATAATAGCCTCATCCAATCAATCAAAGTGTTCAAGGGACAACTGCCTATCTCCACATGCAGAAAGAGTCAATTAAGGGAGCATCATGAATGCCATGTCTCTCCTCTCCCCCTTAGATGAATAGAGAAAAAGAAATGAGACAGAAAATGCACTGTGCCAGTGCCTGCCTTTCAGCTTGATGGCTTCGACTGGGCAAAGCAAGGAGATAGAGAAAGCTAATTTCATAGATAACATCTCCAAGGTCTATATAGTAATTTTAAATATTGGAAATAATTTTTCATGACAAATGAATCTACTTCATTCTGGCTTCTTTCATCAAGATATTCCCTTTAATTGTAAGGACAATTGGCAGTCTCAGCAGAAACACAAACTGGTCTGATTGAAGGGTATGAAAAGGAAGTGGGGTATGAAGCCACAGGGACTGAGATCAGCCACTGAGCTATAAGAGACCCAAAGATACCACGTAGTCTGAAGCAATTCTTGAACCCAGTGTCATCAGTTTGCTCTCCTGGAGATGGCTGAAGACTGCCTGCCATGGGAAGTGGTGAATGAATTCCTTGTTTTGCTTTGCTCATATGCGTGGCTTTTGCTTTTCCTATGAAGCTGTCTTTATCTCAAGCCACAACTTATCTCACTTTTAGCCATCTGACTGTCTCCCTGATGCCACTGGTGGAGGAGTGAGCAAGTGGCTGCTTGGGGCTCAGTTGCTGGCTGGGGTTAAACCACAGCACTGTGATATTCAGGCAAAACTGACCTGCTATGACAAGGTGTCCTTCAATCTGAGAGTTATCTGAACAACATTTTGTGCCTTGACTTATAGATGGAGTGTATTTTGTGCCTTACCTTAAGGGGAAACCATTGTTCTGAACTGTCATATATGAACCAGGAGATATTTTTACTATACTAATAAAAGTATCAGGTTCTAAAAGCATTAATCAAATGGTTTTACCTACCCATCAACATCTTTTTTGTTGTTGTTCTAGTGTTCTTTGAGTCTAGGAGTTGACAGCTAACAAAATCATACAGTTTTGAGTAATCATATTTCTTGAACTGGGAGGACCTTATGAAAGCTATACTCAGCAACAAACAGCCATAAATACAGAAGTTTAGAGAAAAACAGCAGAAATTATTATCTTCTTCTGTGCCATAACATATTCAGATGAGGTAAGAGCACCTGGAGCACTAACAAATTCACATGCAGCACGGAAGTCAGGAGTGGCCTTAAATATCAAAAGCATATGCTGATGGAATCAGGATGAAGAAACAGGAGGAACACATGGATAAAAAAAGTCATACCCATAATATTATACGATATAGGAGAGACAATCGGTTGGTTTTTATACGGTCTCAGATTTTCCAGCTGCTCAGCAGATGATGTTGGAGATTGTCAAATCAATGAGACTCTTCGAAGTTAAAGTTCAACAGCATAAAAACCATGAAATGTTCTTTTCCCAAGCAGATGTAACCACCCTGACTGAAGAATTAACTGCACACTCCTCTGTACTGAGGATATGACAAAGGCTTTACAGTGCAACAAATGCAGTTACTTGTCCAGAAAAGCACATCTATTCAGAGTGGCTTTTGACTGAATATATATATATATATATCTGTGGCCAAAAAACTCAGAATAAGTGGTAAGAATCACAATATTAATCCACAAAAGTGAAAGACTTTTAAATTGTTCCTTAATATTGCTTCTCTTCCCCTACAAGCCAACCGTGGCTGCACTGTCCTTACAGGAGTTAGCACAACATCTAATGACCATCTTGGGAATTGTTTGAATGTTACAGCAGAAGTTACCCTACAGAAGGTAAGGAAATAATCACAAAATGGAGGATATGGGAAAAGCCTAATAAGTATAATAATCCAGCACTTATACAACAAATAGTGGCCTTCTGCTCTGACAGTCAGTCTTTTAAGGAAGATAAACAAGGGAGCTAATCACATAAAGCCCAGGCCTGTGTTTCTTGAGCAGGACTGTGAACAGCATCTTCCACAGCAGTAGCTGCCTGCGCCAGCCATAAAGGGATCAGCCACAAGTGTTACGAATGGATTGATGGCAAGTGAGAAAATTAACTTCTCACACAAATGCCCTTAGCAAAGTTAACATTCTTCAGATCATGTTTAATGGAGATTTTACCATAAAATTAGTGAGAAACAAATTAAAATGGGTATGAAGGGATTGTATGAATTTTTTTGCTAAATTCAGATGGAATATTTTTTTCTGCAGTTTGGAGACAGTTTGGGAAATTGTACAAGAGGGACCTATCTCGTACTAGTAAGACAGTGAATAGATGAGGTCTAGAACAGACCTATTTTCTAACATCTTACTTTAGATCATTACATCCTAAGAATTATTCTGATGTTTTGATTTTCTTAAGTCTTTGACTGTTCAAGACCTAGCAAGGATTAAAAGAATTCAAAACATTGCAGCAAAGATGGAGCATTTTCTCCTAATGTGCCCGTCACTCCTGGGAACCATCAGTCCTATAAGAAAATCTATTCTCAGCAGTTATCTAGCATTTCACTGCATACTCAAAAGATCTGGACAGTCCAAAAAGCATCAACACTTTTGAGTTGCTTTAAACAAACTTTCAAAGGTGTGATTATCATCAAACATCTTCACTAAAATTAAAAAGAAATCTATGCTGCTAGAGACAGCAAAGTATTCAACACTTATCCTGTGTAGTAAGTGGTTTTGTAGCATTTCTTATTACCAGTAATTTTACAACATCTCCCTTTATTGCATACATAATGGGAAGAGGTGTATCGTCATTGAACTGTTCTTAGTGAACACTGCTGAAAAGGCTCTTGGTAGATAATAAAGTGTGCAGCCCTATGCTCAACATCAGCATTGAGAACAGCAGATGTGTTACTGCTCACAGTTTACCACGAAATACAGAAGAAGCCTGGTTTGCTCAGGGTGTTAGTTGTCCATCTGTGAGCAAACCCAAACAGGAACGAGCAGTGGTTCCAGCCCTTGGGAGAAGAACCAGAATGGGATATTTCTGTCTTTCTGCAATAAACACTAGATGCAAAGTGTTTGCAAAGGAAATGGCTTGAACAAGACTTTTTTTTCCCCCCTTTACCTAGAAAGAACTCAGGCTGTGTCCAGTTCTGAGCAATTAACTTTTGAGCTTCAAAATCCAAATCTCAATGTCTTTTATTTCGGTCTTGAATAATCAGGAGTCTCATACCAGTCTGCCTTTTCCAGTACTATATACCTCTTAAAAAAGATCCAAGCAAACTGCAGTCAAAACATTTAAGTAGGAGCCAATATCAGAAAGTGAGTGATCGACAACATTTGATTCTCACTGGCCTAAAATTATCTGACTTTCAGTTGTCTTTTGCTTTGTATCCTTCCTGGGCTCTTGTTCTCTGCAGTTGCTCTCACAGTGTTTCAGTAGAAGGAAAGGGTGCAGAGAATTTTCAAGATCCACCAAACATACCTCATGCATCTTTTTGAGCCCAAGGCATTTTCACTGCAGCTACAGAAAGTAGCTAATTTGAATACAACACACATTCCCCTCCCCTTGCCGAGCTAAAGCCAGAGCTTTGGGGTCCTTTCCAGAAAAGTCCAGGGCTATGAGGAGGTACTTAGTAATCACAGCAAAGTAGTACATCATCCTCCACGAGGCAGATACCATCTCCTACCTCTAACATCTTAAGTTCAATTAACAGGGGGTTGCAATGACCCGACGCAACCGATGTCAAATACCAACAAATTACAAGGCAAAGGATAAAGAAGACATTAAGTACTTTAAAAAACCCACCAAAGATCCTTCACAACTGCCACACTAACCCACATTTCCCACACTCCTGCATGCCTGCAATATCCCTCCAGCCCTTGCTGACAAGACTTACAACTCACCCTAATTTCTCCCAGGTTCATTTTGGAAAGGAAGCTCATATGCAGCAGGAGGAAGCATGGTACCCATCACACTGGAAGAATCTTTTTGTCAATTATCTCAAAGCTTGCCCTTCATCTGATGATCAGAAAGTATTTAGGAAGCATTCCCATGGGATTTCAGATATTTTAGGTCCTTTATTTCAAACTAACTAGCAGAAGAGCAGACCTGTTGAAACATGGTACTTCAGAAGAGAGGGGTGGCACTGCAGACACTGTTCTCTGGTATTCTCCTCTTTCTAAAACCCTAGGATGTGAGAATGATTCAATACTACAAACAGCACAAGCACCAAGGGTTGTTTATTTTTTTTTCCCTAATGCCCAGCACATCACAACCCAAAACTAGCAAACTCAGTACAAAGTCTCAGTATGCACTTGCAATTATAACTTTCATCATAAATCCACTTCACTGTGCCTGCCATTAATTTAAGAGCTATACAAAACTAAATTCAGTTTAGGGGTCTTTCTGGCATGATTAAATCTTTCTCCTCACCATATTTAACAGGAGTGCAAGAGAGCTCAGGGAGCAGGGGGAGGTGAGATCATTACCACATTACAAGGCAGTCAGAGCATCACTTGCGGGAGGAATTGTGTCCTATTAGCTTCTCTCTTTCATTTTTCACTATATTTACAACAAAGTCACACTGGATTAGACTGCTTAGTGGAGAATTATTATGGAAAGATGACAGGGGATGAGAAGCAACGATTTAAGAAAATAAATAACAGTGTGTTGTGTGGTCATCACAGTCTCTGGCGGAAGGTGCTAAATGGGGACCATATCAAGCTAATTGCCAGCCTTTGTTGCTGCTTTGCTCAGCCTCACAGCCTGGCACTGAGCACTTACAGGCCACAAAAGCATCATCTGGTCTTTTCCATGTCTCGCCCCATCTCTTCTATGAAATTTCAATGACCCAAGGAAAAACTACATTACTACTAGAAACTATGACACTTTCAGACTGCTAACACCTTTGTCTGCTTACATCAATGCCAGTACTGAAATAATGATTAGATACTGGAATTGTAAGAATGAATTTGAGGCCTTGGCAGCCTCAAACAGTTCTCTGTTCTGTGCCCTCTCAAACTCCAGTTACAGCAAGGTTTTTCTGTCTGCACGAAAGTACTGTCTGAGCAGAACACTGTAACCAAAGTCTACCTTGCATGCAGTGTAACTGGCTGAATATACAGAGGTGTTACTTCACTGGCAAGACAAACTCCCACAGGCTTTAGATAGAAATGACATACCGAATACTGTGTACTTGTATTTATGAATAAAACGAACCCAAACTTCTTTTCTAACCAACACAATCAATTTTCTTTTTAGTCCCTTTTAAATGTATTATGTCCTTCATATAGAAAAGTATAAAATTTATGAGAAATACAGCATTATAAATGTAGAAATCCTATACCTGGAAGGTGGGAGATAGACTTTATCAGCAACAACAAATTAATTATCTGCTTCTCTTCTTAGAGTTGTACATCTGTCCTTCCTATTTTTAGTACTTTAACTAAATGTTAAGTGTGTGCTTTGCTTTGATAAAGAGTGATTTTCTGGATAGTCACCAAGCACAGGAGATTCTTTATTTGATGCGCCTCTGCCCCTTAACCCTTTATCGTCCATCTTGTGCTGCAGGAGTTATACTCCTCTTTTAGCAGGACAGAAGTGTAAGAACTGAATAAAGTGAGAGGAGGTAGACTGGAAAATTGGGTCAGTAGCTGTCTCATATTAGAAGATCTAGCCTGCTCCTTTTTCATTCCTCCTCTTATGCCCCAGCCTGGCTGCCCCCCAGTCCTGTGGCAGCTCAGCAGTGCCACAGTGCCACAGTGCCATCACACAGCAGTGCCACTGCAGCACGGCAGCATCTCTCTCTTTGATTCTCTTCCCAGTCTCCATCTCAACATTTCTCCTTCCAACAGTATTAGGACCACAGACCAGATGCAATCAGGATTTGCAATAATCCTTGGGTGTCAGACCAGGAGAATGAAAAGTATCATTGGTACCCTGCACTGCTTTTGTTCATGGAGGCAAAATCAGTGGGCACTAGTGCAGTTGTCTGACACTAAGTATTTACATCAGAGCAGTATGAGGCTGCTATGTAACACCACATAAATGTTCTGGAGTCAAATGCACTTCAATTTGTACAACTTCATTCACCAGTCTCAGATATTTATTCCCTGTGAGCTGCTTCTCACATTGTAAAGGAATGTTAGGCATTACAGCCATGTTTTGCCTGACACTGGGACTAAACCAGTAATGGGTCTGTGGTTTCTAGTTACAGACAAAATTAGTTTCTCAGGATTAGGACCTTTGCATATATCTTTTATGCTGTCCTGAACTGTTTAATCACAGTTTTGCTAAACTTAAATACACTCTGATTCTAAAACATATTTATTATGACCTCAAGTTCCCATGCTAGGCATTAATTCATAAATATATCTTCCTAATTCAGACTGATGCCCATCAGAGCACAGCCAAGTTATGGATCTCAGGCCTGACTTGATATTAATTTCTCCCAAATTAAAATGCTTACATGCCTTTAACCTATTGATTTCTTTTTCCTGACAATAAAAGTAGTAAGAGCTAACACCATAGATATATAAAGGTACATGACATGAACCCTGTTCTTTATGTCACTGTGAGCTTTGGATTCTCTTCTGAGAGCCAGGTCTAGGATATGGACATGAGACAGACTCCACAAAGCCCTGAATCACAGAGTTGGTCATTCCTAATACTAAATGAAGACCAAAGGCAAACATACATGCAATTTTGTGAGGGAACAATGCATTTATGGAAGCGCTTCCTTTTATCATGTTTGTATAAAACCTAATCACACAACAACTGACCAAAACAATTCCCGAGGTTATGGCTGAGAAAACCTCTATCTGATGTTTTCCAGGATTTTCAAATCTTGTGTAGTCAAAAGAGAGAGCTGCCTAGCTGACACTGGCATAGCTGATGCCCATGAATCTTACACTTTCACCCATGTTCCCCAGCACAGATGGCAGTGTTGATGCTTCAGCTGTTTTAAGGCCCACTGGCAACTAACTACTATTGCTGCTTAGGGCAGCATGCAATGAATTACTGGCTGTGAGCAGCTTTATGAACAATCACAGATCTCGTGCTGTAAAACCTAAAAATCCCATCCATATAGGAAGAATTCCGGTCATTAACAAAAACTTTCTGCAGAGAAGAAAATCCTCTGTAGAGCTGATGAACTCCAAATCTCAATTCTGCCTAATATTTTATCCATTGTACCTAAATTTCATGTTCTTCCTCATAAGTGGTATGCTACTATGATCAGTATTAAAAAATACATAAGGGAGACACTAAGTGTCACTAAGGGAAAGGAGCTGCTCAAATATCTATAGCAGAAGCTCAAAAATATCTGAATTTCTAATTCTAAGATACACACTATAACCGTGGTGCCAAGTGAGGTGATATAAGGAAGGGAACAAAAGCCCCAAGACCCTGCTAATGGTTTACAGTTAATTCTTGGGCATACTGTGAATGCAGTTTGGCCCAAATGCAGTGCTAATGGCCAAATATTAACAGAAAGACTGCTTTAAATACAAGAAAACACCCTTTAGGGAGGTGGGGGGGTTTTTGTAACTGATCTTAGACCCATCTTTTTCTGTAAAACCACTCACGTACCTCATTCTGATGGTGGCACTAGCACGATAAGGATAACAATTAATAGGAACCACCTATGTACTTTAGAAATATATAGTTCAAATATCTTCCATTAGTAAATTCCTTTCCATGTGATCTATAACACATAGAAAATTTGTCTGCCTACACCAGCATCATTTGGGCTTCATATGTCCAACCATATGTCTTTAAATCACAATTCTGGATGAGTACAATTAAGGTGCAGAGAATATCCCATCAATCTCATACAGATTTGCCTTATCAGAGGTGAACCTGGAGACATGCTGCTTTTAACACTATCCAATTAGCAGGCTTTACTCATATACAGCCATCAAGGAACTTCTACCACACAAGAAAAAGAGGAAGCCTAGATAGAACTGTGATTCATTGTCTGTCCTATGCAAGAAAATTCTCCATAACTAAAGCTCACACTTGATACAGTTTCCAGTAATTTGTTGGAGACTTCTCACATGCAGCTCCATTTTCTGCTTCAGGAGACAAACCACACTTAGCCAAAGAAACTCTGGAACCTGAAGACAAGATCTTCAGAAGGCTTAGGGAGTGAAGTGGCCAAGTCAGCTCATGAAAGGAGGGTAGAAAAGACCAGAAGGAAACAATCAGAGAAGAAAGTTTTCCTAGTGTGGGGTCTGGAACTTAGCATTGGGAAGACCTACAAGGGCAGAGAAGAGTCTTATGGGAGCACTGGATTTTGTTCTCATTCTCATGCACACCTATGGCTTTGTGAAACTGAAGCCAGAAGACCCAACTTACCTCGCTCGCACGTTCTACCCCAGTAGCCGGTGCCAGTGCAGTCACAAATGAAGCGGTTCCAGCCATCCTTGCAGACTGCATTGTTCTTACACGGGTAGCTGTCGCACTGCTTGGTGCTGAGGCGGGAGCAGGAGGACTTGACTCCGGCGGCGTTCTGTGCCTCTGCCAGCTGCCGGATGTTCTTGCTTCGCCCATCAATGAACAGGTCTCGGATACAGCCGACATAGCCATAGTTCAGCATCGCTGTCCAGAGCTCTGTGGGAAGGATGAGTCCTGCCCGGTTCTCCGGCAGCCCACCAAGGTACATGTCACCTTCCAGATCCAGGATCTCACTCTCCCCGCTAGCAGTGAATGGGGTGCGTCGGCTGTTCACTGATATAGTACCTAAATGGGGAAGATAAGGAGACATCAACACTTTCAACTACAGATTCAGTTTAGCTCATTTTTTTCCTATAACTGAGTGAGGTTTAAGGTTCAGTACAGTAAAGTGGAGATTCTTCCCTACCCAAACTGATTTCTAACAGTGTCTCTCATATACCTCCTCCTGAACCGTAGGTCCTAAGTACTTCCATGCAGTGACTGATCATCATGTGTCTGTATCCTAACTGCATTATAAAGTCAGAAGCATAACAATTCAATGGCTGAACAATAACATGTAAAATTTGAGCATTATTCAATAGTATTCATCCAGCAAAGCAAAAACTTCTTGAGAACACACAGGAATTTGATGGCATAAGGACTAGAGAGAAAAAAGAAAAGCAAAAGCATTTTCATTCTCACTATATAGCTTTTTCAGAAAAGACTTCATCAGTACCTCCAAAACTGGACCTGGATGATGGACCAACCTAGACGTGTTTGTAGGTGACATGGAGAGAATGGTTGATGCATTGGAGGAAGTACTGGGTTGCTATTTAGCAAAGCCTTTACAAGGTGGAGCAAAGGACTGATAGCAATGTTTGATGTAAATCAAAACCCATAAATACAAAGTCCTACAACTGGGTCAGAAAAGCCTCACACATAAGTACAGGCTAGCAATCAGCTGGCTAGGGAGCAACTCTTCAGAAAAGGAGGTGGAGACATGGCAGACATCTTGAACATGAATTGGCACTGTGAACTTGGCGTGGTAAGAGACACGAGCTGCAGTAAAGTGTCCTGGTTCCAGAACAGAGTTAATTCTTTGCAGTAGCTGGGAGCAGCATGGCCAGGAGAAGCAAGCGAGCAGTGTGATTTGGAGAGTCTCAATGGGACCACTGAATTGGAGAGTACCATTCCTAAGCCACAACATAAGGGAATCTCCAACCCCATAGAAAAGGACATTTTTCACCACAAGAGTGGTCACACACAGAAACAGAAACCTCAGAGGGGTGTACCAAACTAAAGGCATTCAAACCCAACTGCACACATCCCTGAGGAAAGTCTAGATTAAACTAGAAATCTTCAGAAGTTTGTCCCAGAGTAAAATATTGTATGGCTTTACAAAGAAAGTTTTCTAATTTTCATTTTATACAGGAAAACTGAGGGACAGAGAGATGAACTTATCTCAAAGAGCAAATTATTATTAAAACTGTAGCAGCTTCCATATGCTCCAAATAAAATGTGGGCATACTGCACTGAGGCCATTCACATATATTTCAAGAAATTGTCCCAGCACATAAAATAATCAGAACACATAATACAGAAATATGATCAGAATACGTAAAACAGGTACAGAAAAGTAAAGTGACTTGTTTAAGGTCATACAGTGCATCCAAAGAAAAACAGGGAGCATAATGCACATCTCTCACATTCCGGAGCAGTGTACTCTTCTGATGAGCATTCAGCAGTTTCTGTGATGGGGACATCTACCCTCATCTAAAAACCAGCAATTCACTCTCTCTAGCTATAAATCATCACATTCAATTGCCTTGTCATTAAGACAGTCTGTCTTCAGAGACACTATCCAAGCTTTAATTCCACATCATTGCATTTTTATCAGACACCCCTACAATAAGAAAGGAGAGTTAATAGAGTTAACTCTAGCTATTGTCTCTGGGAGAAAGTAGAGTCATGTACACACACTTTTTCTTCAGTTGTAAGAGGTCTCTTCTTAGAGAACTGCACATATGACACAAACACAAGGTATTCCATGTGTGTGATCTTCAGTAATAATTGAGAAATAATGTCGGAGGCAGTAGAGTGTCAGAAGCAACAGAGGCATTACAAATTAAAGGCTCAAAGAGAACCACAGTTATTTGATGAATCATTTTGTATAAACAAGCTGGAGCACCACAGGCATTTTCTCTTTTATAAAATAAGGAAAGAGAAGATGTGACAATACACATACTGTCACACAGGCAGCATGTCACGGAGCCACAGGAACACAGTTCCCCTTCCAGCATCTCCACTGCTACTTCTCAAAAGCAGCCTGCAGAGTACATACTACTCTAAAGCTTAGAACCAAAACACTGCAGGGCTGAGCTCTAGACAGCTGCTACTGGAGAGAACAAACATGTGCAAATGCCACAAAGATAAAGAAACCCCCTAAAAGACAAGAACTATTGGATACCATGAAGTGTAAAACCTGGAGAAAGATGGTGAGATGATGAACAGAAATAGGCTAGACAGCAACCTAAACATTCTGAGTGTTTTGTACCCTGCAATAATTCCTGTAAGAAGATGGCACTATTTAAGATGAACAGCACTTTTAAGACCAAGCTGCTGAGATGGAGAAATTCTGTGCTGCTCCTAGAAAGAAGCACTTGCATAAGATGACATCCTTTTTTTTTTTCCCTCCAAATCCCATGTTTGCCACTCTGCTTAGAGTAGATCCAAGCCCATCTTGAGAAATCAGAAGCATCTAAGCATCCTCTCTGCAGTGCCTTAGGTACCTAGTGCTGGATTAAAGAACAAACAGACCAAAACACCCCAGCCACTGAAGGCAGAACTGGCACAACAAACAGTGCACTGATACAACTGTAAACAAAACCTCTCAGTAAGATTTTCAGTGTCTGAGGTGGGGGGAACTCATGTATGTTTTGTAGCAGATGACCAGCTGAAAACATAGTCCCATGTAACATGCTCTGTTCCCCAGCTAGAAACTGTGACAGGTTTTGTGACCACTTAGTAGGAGCCTTCCCCAAGGACAAAAAGGTTACAGGATGTTAGGTGTACATGTCCACGCTGCCAGGTTCTGTCAGAGCAGAAAGACAAAAGCTGGTTTTGCTGGTCTGGCAGCCAACACAGACCAAAGCATACACAAGGCCTAAGGGGACTAGAGATGCCAGAGGTTATCTGAGCACGACTGCCAAGCTTCCCTGCCTTACTGCACTGCAACAGTGAATATTTGGATTTTTAAGCTATTTTACTAAGATCAGCAGAACCTGAAGTTCTGAAGGACTGTTAGAGAAATGGGAAAAAAGAAGGGGAGAGATGACACCTAATATAGGCCTTGCTGCTTTAGTAAGAAGAAGTAAGTAAGTAAGAACTTCTAGGTCACTATGTCATTAAACTCAAATGGCTGTTTTTAGCCTCCATTAAGTAAATTAATTATTTCAGCTTCTAAATTAAGTCATCCATGTTGAGGGGAAGAAAATCTTCAAGGTGTAACCATTCTCCAGTCCACATGTGGAAGAAAAGCGAAGGACTAAACAAGAAGAGATCTTGAACTCCTTTCTCACATGTATTCAAATTGTCACTGGATAAGAGTGACTGATGCTTGCTAAAGGTACGATATGAAGAAATCAATGCCACTATCCTGGTTTTTTTAGGACACAAGACATCAGTCATTAGGATCATTAACCAAGTATTCATTGTGAGCAGACAATACATTTAAATTAAAAAAAAAAAAGACATCATACAAATATATTCCTTCTTAGTTGAGAACACTGAGACTGAACAGTTGAGAAAACTGTTTCTAATTCAAAATCTGTTACCTCTAATCAGTGTTCAGAACATCACAAACATGCCTGCCAAGCAACAAACAAATCATTCCTACAGTGTCATCCATCAAGTAGCAATGCCATCTGCCACACCCTCCCGTGAACGTGCCCAAAGGAACGTGTGTCACTCTTAGTAGGGTTTTGCAGACATTCTTTGCATAGAGCCTAGTGTCATTTCTGTCTCTTCTCCCTCTGCAGCTGCTTTTTCAGGGATGAGACAGTCCCCAAGTGAGCAAGCAAAACCTAAGTCAGTACAAAACACAACTAATTGAGTTTATCCCTGGAAGTTAATTAAATTTTAGCAATTCTAAAGAAATCAAAGCTTCATTTATTTATTTATGGCTTCCTCTGTAAAATGCACTTATCGATGTCTTCAGGAGATAGCAATTTATAACTACACATATTAAGTCCAAGCAGAGCACCATGCCAGATACAAAGAAACCACTCACATCAAAGGAAAAAATAGCTTCAGGCAAAGACCTGTTCAAACAGCTAGGCCTTGCACAGTACCTCAAAGTCAGCTCTTCTAAAAACTCAAGGGAAGCAAATTCTAGCACTGCATTCTCTATACTGATGGTATTCAGCAAGTGGAAACATAAAATTAGGGACCTAAAACTATCATCTGGAGATCATCACACAAATTTCAAATCCATTTGCAAATGTAAGCAAAATTCCTTTTGAAGTGAAGGGTTTGAGATCCCAATGGATCAGAAAACATTGAAATACAATTGCTATTCTATAGATGAAGTTACAGTATTTGAACATTTTTGTTTTCCTCCACAATTTCAGAGTACATCATGAGTATGTTAGCTTGATTTTCAGCACTGGAAACAATAAAAACATCTCTTGGCAATTGCATGGTAGGTGTATTTTTAGAAATAAACTAAAACCCATATTTTAAAATGAGAAACTGCAAAGAAATAAAAGAAACATCCACTGAACACTGACTCAGATTTTAAGTCTAGAATATGTCATCCAAGAGAGTACAGAAACCTAACTCAAACTATAGGATACTAAAGGAAACAGAATGGGATGAAAATGTTGATTTGTTGCCATAATTTTGTTATTGGTTGTGCCCATTACTCATATTTTTCTCACTACAAGATCCCAAATGCAGAAACCCGAAGTAGATCAGTAAGAATTTCTCAAACTGAGAACAATGGTTCTGAAGGACCTTAGATCTTACCATGGCCTACAAAGAAGTCATCATCATAACTATGCATGCAGTCGCGAAGATAAGTCTAGAATATCTGAGGATTGTGAATAAAATATTAATAGAATGCCTCTGTGATGTGCCATCCAAAGTTCACACTAAACGTTTAATGAAAACCTATCCATTCACATCTTTGCTTTGCTGGATAAACATCACTGGAGTAATACCAAGCTTTTTTAAGGAGGTGACTCATATCTAACAGGTTTTGAATGTTCTGAGAATTAAGACATAGCCCTGGGTCTGAATCTGAAATACGAATCTATTTAATAAAAAGTTGTAACTGTACCCGATCTTCCATCTCGCTGAATATCCACATGATACCACTCTCCATCATTGGCTTTCTTCTGGGTGGCCTTGACCTTAATGGTCCCAGAGCCCATGTCCAGCAACAAGTAGAGGTTTCCATCTAGAAGCTCAACTGCAAAGAAGTCTACCTTTGTATTTTTCTGGCTTCTGGTATCTTTCCTCTCCTGAGGCTTGCCATGGGTGAAAAGGATCAGTCCATTGGGTTCAGTGGTTCGGAAATCAAATGAAATGGAGCCCATCCTTTTGGTATTCCATTTAGGCAGACTAATATAGGCCTCAGGTGTCTCAAAGCTGATGGGATCCAGAGTAGCCACATTTTCACATATGAATTTCACTTCCCCATAGATCTTCATCTTAGTATCACCAATCCGTGCCAAGCGAGACAGCTCCAGACGAATGTCATTATTCTTATAAACAACCTGCCAGACACAAGGAAAAGTATCATACATCAATCCTGCATACAATACAAATACCCCAATTACTTTCAGCCATGGGATATAAACTTTTCCCAAAAGGCAGTGGGGAGAAGAAAGGAGACAGTGCAAGAGTCTGACATCATGACAGAGGGGGTGAGTTGAACCAGGAGAGTGGACAGAAATGACAGCAATGGGTACTTTGAAATGACTATAGATCAGATAAGTAGTCAGAAGAAAATATTTAACTGAAGGGTAGTGAGAACAATTAACTCTACCACAGGCCCACTCAATTGTAAAAGCTTCTGTACATAAAATCCAGTGTGTGTCTGGTATCGTGCTGTTATATTTGCATAAATCCCATACAAAATACATAACAAAGTGTAACCTCCATGTCCATCTCTACTAGCCACAGCAGGGAACTTGGTACCACCACTGTCATTTCTCTATTATTCCTATAAGCCTACTTAGCTACTAGGAGAGAGGTGGTGCAAAAAAAATTCAGTAAGTTGCTGTGAATTGTTAGTGATTACCCTGTGGCTCCTAAAGAAAAAAATAACTAAGACTTAAAATTTCTCTGATCAAGAAATCTTAGATCACTATTGACGCAAACTTGCCATGGAGATATCTCTAGAGCTTACCCTTGCTTCAAGAAACCATTTTCAGTGCCTGGACTCTCACTTTTCTTGGTTAAAGACCAGAACTCTGGGCTCTGTTGTCACTACATGTATTGAAATTAGCCAAGAGAAGAATCTCAAGCAGCCAAGCACTCCTGAACATGCCTGGCTTCCTCAGGAGCCCACACCTCTGACTCTTCTCTTTCTCAGGTACAGAATTATTTCCTGGAAAGCAGACTCTTCTCTGCCCGTGCCATTCTCACAGAGGCAGGAGCTGGAGAAGGCACAAAACTGAAATACTTGTAAACTGTATTTCCTCTCAACCACCTTCCATGCTTTGCTAAATGCAGAGCTGGCACATACAGCAAGCAAAACCACTTCTGCAACTACCACAATTTTTATTGAATTCTTGTTCGGTGATAGTACAGAAGACTCTGATTTCTTCTAAGGAGTCATTATTCTAAAGTACATTGTGTCTGTCACATATAGCATATACATACACACATTTGATCTCTGCTTTCGAAATCCTATCAGGATGAGTTGTCAGAAATTTGTCACAAAAATAGGAGGGAATTGAGATATGCATTGTTACTTGTACAATTAGGACAGGAAAGTCAGAGAAATGTGTAAGTAGTAAATATTAAAAGGCAAACAAGGGAGAGAATGAAACTTATAAATTAGGTGACTAAAGGATGAAAAAAATAAATGAAATCGGAGTTCAGTACATTCATAGCTAGCAAAAATTTTCCAGCTTTCTCTAAGCATTAATGGAGAATTTCCCCAGTGCAGTCAGCACAGCATCAGATTTTCCTGTTGCGAAGGCAAAACGCAGAGAGAAAGGAGAAGCCAGCTGTTAAATCCCATTTGGAGAAATGGCACAAAGCTCTAGTTCCTCCCAGCAGAGGACGGTATTGACCCATAGTAGCTTGTTTTGCTCCAATTCCTAATAACACGCTCTGCCCTCACACAGGCATCAGAAACATCAAGTCTATTAATATCTGCGACAAGGATAAAATACCTTTTCAATTTATGGGACTGTAGTAGTTTTATTCTACAGATCAATCGTGTCAAATGCTGTCATTAGAGAGACCATACACCTCCTTCCACTGACACAGCAAGGGGGTGCATTAGAGCCTCCTCTCCTGCCAAACAGTGAGGTGCACCTCAGTCAGACTTTAGTTCTGAGCACTGCATGAAGTCCTGTCTCTGCTTCTCAAGGAGAAAGAGGAAATAAATAGAGCAACCAAAAGGATGGAACAGGATGCTTTATGAGGATAGTGTGAAAAAGCCAAGCTCATATTTGGAGAGGACTGAGAAAAATATGATAGAAGTTTACAGAAGATGGAGAAGGTTAATGTAGAACTGCTCTTTGCCAAACCCAGCAACAGCAGAGTTAGAGGCACTTGCTGAAACTTGTACAAAATCAGCATAAAATGAATTTTTAGAAGTACTTATTCACACAGAGGGTAGGGAACTTCTGGAACTTGCGGTCAGAGATGGTCATGGAAATAGGGTGCAACAGAAGACGCAAAAAGAACCAGAAATAAAAATGGACAGCAAATAATCCACAAACTGATACAAAAGGAAAAAGGAAGGAGTGTGTTTTCCAGCAATTGTAAACCAACAGCAGTGGGTGCTGTGGGAATGTAAGGGAATGCACCACTGATAGCAGCTATGCTCATGTGTTCTCCCTAGATAGCACTTGCACTCTCCACTATTGGAGACACTGTACTGGGTGCATGGATTAACCATTCTTCAGGCCCACAAGGGCTTACGACTTTGTTGCAACAGTGCATTTTTGGTTTCACCATGGTATGGAGTTGCTTCGGTGGGCAAGAGAAGGCCAGGCCTGAATGAGCCATGGCTTTAATGATCCTAAGGCAGGAGAACTGCCCTTATAGGATACCACTAAGAGTTGCTCAAACCAGCACTCCTCTAAACTGTATCTTGACCCAGTCTTCCCATACATGAAGGGAGCAGACAGGTAGCAAAGTACCCTACATACAACTGATGGGTGGTGCTGGATGGTATCTAGCCATGACTCAGTGATCCATCTTCAGCAATCTCTGCAGGTTGCTGGTAGAGGGAATATCATATACACATACAGCTGAGCCACATAGACATTACACCTCCTACTGCATATAGGTAAAACCTTATAAAATGAAGGCCTTGCTGCTTTTGTAAAATCATGGCTTAGGCCTGTTACTTCGGCTAGAGAAGAACCATGAGAAAAGTCCATGAGAAGAAAAACAATTCACTTTTACCCATGAAAATGTATTATCGACAGAAGAAAGAAATTTAAACAATAGAAGGAGAGAAACAGCAACATATCTGCACCTGTTATTTTTCTGAATGCTTGGATGCTTGTGCTATAGTTGACCAGTGGTAGGATATTCTAGTTAATAATAGCCAATGAATCTATTGTAGTAATTTAGCAGTCAATGGTTATGTAACACGAATAATAACATACTAAAGTGTATAAAGAGAAGTTGCTTTGTTTAATAAATGCCATTTGGCCTCTGTCCGAGGCGCTGTCTGTGTGTGTCATGGCTGCCCAACAATCTCCCTCTTTGATGTATTTGATACTTGAGTAACAGGTCCCATCTTTTCTGGGGAAATGGAGAGGGTTTACCTCTGAGTTTATTCAAGGTTTGATGCTGACTGTTTTGTGTTTCATTAGTTACACAAGTACCACAGCTGGAGAATCCTTGACACAGAATGCTTTCAAAGGAACTAGAAAAAAATTGCATAAAGTTAGTTGTAATCAAGAAAGTCACTAATAACGAAGAATCTGAGGCCAAGATTGAAAAGAAGACATCAAGAAAGTGAGCACAAAGGAAGACCTGGGGAAGAGAGGAGAAAGGGTGTTGAATACATATAAGAGTTCTGAATTCAATTTTTTCAAAGAAACATATACACCCCAATGTGAATCTCTGTTATTCAATTGTTGTTCTAAATTATTTTCTTTTAAAAAACCCCAAAACAAAATACCTAGCTTGAGAAATCTAAAAAAGACCTAAGTTTATGGAAAAAGTGCAAGTGTTTCCATAGCTGACTCGAGGTATTATTGACAGACACATTTGGACATCAACATCTTGATGTATAATCTAGCACCAGAACTCTTACCATAACAAGAAAAGAAAAGAATAGAAATAATCCTTGGGTGTGAAACCAATGTGAATCCTGGGCAGGAAAGCAGAAATGCTAAGGCAGCTTCTGATAATGACAGTTCAATTGTTAAATGAAAGGTTCAAGACTGAGAAGAGAGAATATAATTAAATGACTGGAATGCATGTCCCATAGCGGAGAACATTCAAATTCAGTCTGTTTAATAGGTAGAGGTTAAAATGTGATTCGATTGCAATCTACAAGTACCTGTGCAGAAAATGGAATTTGGCAATAGCGGGCTCTTCAATGCGTGTGACAAAGGGACAATGAGATCTGGGGGCTAGAGATTGAAGTTAGAGAAGTTCACATTTTAAAATATTATGACTTATTTTTACATAAGGGTAATTTCCTACTGAAATAATTTACTACAGGCTATGGTGTGTTCTCTGCTACTGGCAAATTTTAAATTAAAATAGTAACCTGTTTTCTCTAAAAGACATAGTGAGACAGGAATTAATTATACAGCAAATCAGCCTAGATTATCATAATGGCTCTTTCTGGCCTCATAACCTATGAATCTTTGTGTTTTAATGAAATCAACAGATCCGTCCGTGCAGTTTCCAGGAGAGATGAAGCACATCCTTTCCAGCTGCTAAAACTGCCTGGTAAAGGAGAAGATGCTATTGTCAGCTCTGGTCTGACTTGTCATCAGTGCTTTCAGTGAAGCTTCTTTTATATTTTTACATGTTTGTGATCCTACCTTAAAACATACAACTAAAAAAGGAAGGCAAGTAAGAAGTCTTGGACAAAAAACTTGATTCTATAGTTCAAATATATAAGCTTCAAGAAATAGTTTCATAGAGTCACCTGCTGCAAGCCAGAGAAGAAACAATTTTATGTTTCACTGAGGAGCTGTCTGCCAGCAGTAGAACCTCCCATCTGCATAGCATTTCCCACCTCGAAGTGTCATTCTATGAGCAGCCTCTGAACTAACTTGAAGTCTCTTCAGTATATGCCAAAATACCTACTGAAACCCACTCCTCTAAATTCAAATGAGGCCAGGATGCTGGATGCTGTTCCTCTCTAGGACAATTTTCTAGTGCCACACGTGGCTTTCATAGGAACTGAGAAGTAAGCAAAGGAGTGAAAGCAGTGCCCATACACTTGTCCATTTATGTCAGGTGCTTTCTGAACAATGTCAATCTTGCCTGTTTAAACAGAGACAAGCTTGAGTTCATCCCAGGTCTGGTATGTATACCAGAGAAGGTCTGAGGGAGTCAAGGACATGATTCCTGATACAGACAAACATATCTCCTTTATTTTGGGAAGGAAGGTGGAAAAGAGAAAGGAGAAGAAAATTATTAGCAAAAGCTATGCACAGAGCTTTTAAAAAGTAACTTTCATTCCTCCAATCTTAAAATCACTTTATGTTGCAAAAATGAAAGAGGAATAATGAAAATAATTATTTTTTCCTTTTCCATGAGGACTATTTCTAAATACAGTTTAACAAAGGGATATTGACCATTTGATGCCTTTGTTTAATAAATTAGACCAGCATAAATGGATGATCAGGAAGGGGATAGTCCAGATACACATGGTCCTGGTAATCAGCAGTAGAATTTCATGACATCTAAAGTATTGAGGAAAAAAATATATACATTAAATCATGTTTCCTATAAATCTGCTGAGAAAGAAGAGCTTGTTTTAGGCAGAGCTAAAACAAATTCGCAATCTAGTTTTGAGGTTTCTGTAAAATGGCAACTTTGCAATTCTGAAGCATTCAAGGAATTTCTCCAGCTAAACTTCTTATAAGTTTCACTCATGGGTTAATGACAGCTCTAATCAGATGCCTTTTCACAATGATGAAAAGCATCTCTCTGCAATCAAGTGAAGTTGCAGATAGAGAGGGAGAAACAAAAAGGAAGGAAAAATTATGAGCTAAGCTTGGCCAGTAGCCAGTATAAAAATTCCTCTCCAAGTTGGTGTTATTAAGTGGGAAACATGATTTTTGGTACAGGCTGGACACAGGCATGCTCCAAAGGGGAATGGCCATGGACAGCCTGGCAAATTAGAACCATCATGAACCATCATGAAAAAAATCAGTAACCTGAAGGCTGCACACATTTAGCTAGCTAGGAAGAGCACCTCTGAAGGCCAGCCAAATTGCACCTATTGCACCCTGGATATTGCTTTTCTCTGTCACAGGCTGCACTCCTTCACCCCACTGCCCACAGCAATTCTCACAAAGGCTAACTGCTAGGTATTCAGGCTATAGCCTAAGATTTCTTTAAAGGTACCTTCACAAAACCAAACAAGTTCCTACAGAAAAAAAAAAAACAAAAAAACAAAAAACAAACAAACAAAAAAAACCCTAACAAAACAGAATAGTTTATCCATTGGTTTCTTAGACCAGTGTTTTTCTAGCCTGCCCTGAAAGGCAATTAGAAACAAACACTCCAGGTTAGCAGCACTTTACTTTGTGTTTGGGGCAGACTATGCATGAAGCAATCCAAGTCTTCAGTGATAGATAACTAAAGTTCCTACACTTATTTAAATAACTCTATGTGGACTGCAGATACCTGGTCTAAACATATTCGATGTTTTACTGGGATGACAACTGTATTCATGTAATAGGCACCATCATCATTCCCCACACTGAAAGAGTTAATTTACATATTGTGTAAAACAATACATTGAACATTGCTGAAAAGCAACTGAAACCAAACAGTCAAGACTCAAATATGATTTGTGCAATGTTGACTAGAGCAATGTAAGTCTAGATTTCATCTGCATTACATTTAACAAAGAATATGCGTTCACCCAGGGTTGAAGAATCTATTCAGTACAGGTAGCTCAGTTTGCAGCTGCAGTGTGAGCTCTGGGTGGGAGGAGCCCAAGGGAAGAGGCCATGAACTGCCAACCCTTTGGGTAACATAGAGCATGGGGACCTGTGGCCCAGCCAGGTGATCAACCACTCAGAGAAACCACAGGAGCCAAGGAGTCCAGACTTTGGGGCACTTAGACTGTTGATGCCTTAGGTTTTAACTTTTACGTTTTTCAAATTCTGTACTGCTAATATAACTAAAGTTTTCTGTAGCTTGTTAAATGCTGTAATGCTGTTCTCTTATGCTGTTCTCTGTGCGAAGATAGACATAACAAAACCTCTAACTTGCCCTCCAAGGACATCCCGAAACAAGAACTGTAAACCATCATCTTGGGAAGAGGGGGGCAGGCTTGGGGGAAATCGCATCATTGGCTGGGTTCTGGTTGGTGAATTGATATTGATATAAAAGTGTGAAGCTCTCGTGAGCTGGGGCATCCATTCTGGGATCCACTGAGGCAGGACCTCTGGATTCTGAAGTGTGCACCTGAAGGCCTTTCAAATAAATACCACCTTTATTCCTCTGTTCCTGTCTGGTCTCTGTTTCTAGGTAGCCAATTTAAGGCATCACTGTGGGGTATAAAAGCCCAGGGATTCCTTTGTTCAGGGTTCCTCCTCAGAGGCACCAAACTCAAGCTGTTATTTAGTTATTGAACCAAGATTAAACTGTTTTAAGGATCCAGAGATGTGAGATTCTGCTATAGGAAACCCAGAGTGGAGCTGGTAAGGAAACCTTGCCTGATTATATGAGAGTGGTACGTGTAGCTGCAAAGGGGTCTCTACCTAGCTTAGGTGCTGCGTGTGTGACTGCCAGAGAGGCTGGCTCCTGGATGGTCACACAGGAAAGTTTCCTTCACTCCAAGGTAAAAATAGGAGTATGGTGAATAGAACACCTAAACAATAAGGCAGAAGTATTTCAAGCTTCTCTACAATTTTTTTTCCACCTTACAAATCAATTATGGTTTATGAATAACTTCAAATTTTGTGGAAAATTCCAGAAGAGAAAAGAGATTGGTTTAGTTTCGAAAGACTTGCAGGAAGATACAGTGAAGCACTCCCTAAAGTCAGATATAAAGAGAAAGGCATTCAAGGTGCCAATAAAACAAGACTGAAAGAGGCAGGGTAGAATTTCTTTAACTGGTTTAGTGAAAAAGTTTCCTTAACAGATAGAGAAGACAGAGGACCCAGGACTTCACTGGGGTCACAACTATCCTTTGATCCCAAAAGGGCCATCACAGCAGCCACATGGCCCTCAGTGGCATGGCAGTAGCTGTGCAGTCTGCATAGAGCCAGGCACAGGCATGCAGACTCCGTGATGTCACTGCAGACCCCACAACTGCATACTGACGTAAACACAAGGGGAACATTAGCAATTACATATATTTATTTGTGAAAAAAAGTCATGACACTGTCTAGATCAAGGAGAAACCTTTTTATAGTTGAAAAAGAAAGGCTGCTGAAGGATTCTACAGCCTAAAAGACTAAAGCAGTTTCCTCATCTACAAAAAAGACAGCAGTAAGATTAAGTACTAGTATGAGCTACAAATTCTAGTATGAGCTATGATTTGGGGATGAATGCTCTTTTACAACAGAAGCACAAAGTCCTCTTCTTTCCTTGCTACACAAACTTCAAGTTCTGCAATAAGTGAAGAAAGGGATCACAGGAAATAAGTTATCATTTCTATTTTTCTTAAAATATACCTTTCCTACAGATTTTTCTAAGCAATGGTAAGAAAGCATCTAAACTCATTTTTTTCTAAAGTATATTCCTCATATCACAGCAGCCAACTTGAGACTGTGGAACTGGTTTTGCAGAAGTGCTCATTAGCCAAAATCTGTAAGTGAATAAAAGGAGATACTTTGTCTTTACTGCTAAAGCTAAAAAATACTCTGAGAAATTAGATTTTGATTTCTCATTCTGTTTCCAAAAAACTAGCTGATTCTTGTTAATACAAAGGTAAAAAACTGACTGCTTGGTATTTGACAATAACATAGTTCACCTTTGTGTCATAGCAAAGTGTTTAAGGCATTTAACTGTGGATTTAGGTGCACAAACTGAACTTTCCTCTTTTTTATGTTCTATTCAACCTCCATTTGGTCTAGTCAGCCAGCTGTGATGTTCCTCACCTATGCCACAGACACAGGTATATCTCATGCTAACTCTGAAAATCAATGTGTACCTGAGATGTATTTCTGGATACAAGAACATAGAGAAGATATGTCTGTACTTTAAAAATATTCATCCATATTCATTAATGAGGAAATTCTCTGTTCTACACTGAGCCTAGTGCAGAGGTAAAATAGAAGAAATAAACACTTAGCTACACATAGAAGATCAAAGATGCACGCTGGAATGTATGGAGACATACAAAGAAATAGTGCTGTACTCTGCTAGAGATCATGTCCAGTTTGGAGAACTGTACTGCAAGAAAGGAGTGGAATTCTTGGAAGGAGTCCTGAGAAGAGCAATGAAAGTAACCAGGGATCTAGAAAATAGAAGAAAGTTTGAAAGGAGACACTACAAAGTGTTCAAATAGAAAAAGGGTTCGACAAAGCAGAAAGAAACAATCTCTTCTCTGTACCCATGCTGGAAAGGACAAAAAATAATTGGCAAAAAATTACAGCAAGAACATGATAGAAAAAAGGGTTTTTTAATTTAAGAACAGTGAAGCACGGGAAGAGATTCTCTAAAGAACAATGATCACTGGAGGCCTTTAATTTCTGGCCAAAAAAATTGCTGTCAAGACTCACATAGATGTCATTGATTTTGTCTTGGGACAGTGAAGTGCAAAGGATTAGATAACCTCTCATGGTCCGTTCTAGTTTTATTTTCTATGATTCTGTGTAGGGGGGCGCAGGGAGGATAGAGGAACACCCTACCTGAAAGAGCAAATTACTATGTATCTAAAAATTTACCTAGTGTTCAAACACAGAAAGGGAGAATAAACCTTATATTAACATAATACTGACACCACACAAATTTGAAGAGCTTAAATTTACAAATTACCTTCCTAGTGAATGAATGCTTGAGAGCTAAAATAAGAAATAATAAATAATTTTTTTTAATTAAAAAAAAAAATCATTATCACAGCAGCTTCTTTACCAGCATGCAGGAGTTGAGTTCCATTACATCCAGTTCTGTAGTGAGCTTATATAGACATTCACCAGTTACAGAATACTCTGCTCCTCCCAAATGCATCCTGAAATCTCAGATTTGTCTAGCAAGCACAAGCTAAATCTGTCGAGCTTGGTTCAGTGATGATTAAGTGAGGAAATGATTAGTGTCAAGTGTCTTAAGAATTTCATCTGAGAGGCTGAGAGGAATTATTTTAGGATGGCCCCATTGATCATTTAAGGCTTGAACCTTATTACACTGAAAAGTCTGTCAGACAATGACTTAGCAAATAACACTTCGTTTAGTGATTTCATTGTATTTCAAATCCACCTAAGGTTGTGCAAGTACAAAAGACCTATCTCAGGAAATAGATCTGTTTAGTATGGGTGGGTGAACGCTTCCATCAGAAGCATTCTTCCTAACACAGAATTCCATTTCCCTCACAGAGAATTAGCAATGAAATGTTTCACTTCAATCTGTAACAACCCAAAATGGCAAGTTTAGTTTTATCAAACTTAACAGAAAAACTTTTGCATGAACTTAACCATAACATAAACCAGTATTTTTCAGGCATTGCATTTACTTTCAGTAGTGGTCCCCATTTTTACCCCTGGTCTCCATTCCCTCAGGAAATACTTTCACATGACACAATGTCAGTGTCCCACCTGACATCAGCAGAGACATACAACGGGTTTTGCCACAAAACAGTTTAACCAAATACACTGGTCCCTCTGGGAGAAGGGACACAAGGGCCCTACAGGACACATGAACTGCACTGGACAGGAAAATACAGTTTGTGTTAAACTGGCTCCAGATTATTTGGGGCCAGCTCAATAATCAACATGAAATAATATGATTCAGAAAATACCAGAACGTTACATATGAATTCAGTTTTGAAGATTTCACAGATTTACATTTTAACAAAATTAATCTTACCAGCAGCAACAAAAACAAATGTCAGCTGGAGGAAACTCCTTTGGAACAGAAAATCTTAATTTCACTCAGCTTTTCACTTCAGTGATAAATTGTGTTTTAATGAGAGCACTAATGTGTAAATACTGTGAGAATACTGAATAGACACTGCTCACTCACAGATATGCAGTTTTTCCCCATGACCTACCTTCCCTAGCCAATATGCCTTTGGCCTGCTTCACTAGAGTATCCCTGGTAGGTACAAGAAGGTAGTTCAGTCTCCATATGCCAGCAAGGCATTAGTCTCACTGTTGAGATTTCCAATGTAAGCAAAGCAAATGCTAAGTAAATTGTGTCAACCACAGCAGTGTCTTCTATGTTTTCATCACTTGCCCAGCAGCAAACAAATTGAAAATATTTAGCATTACATTTGGGAAAGGACATGCTCAAAAGTGAGCACTGCTCAAGTAACAATGAGATTACAGCAACAGAGGAAGCTTTTAGTGGATTTAGTCTAAAAGTGGTACCACTGCAGCAGGATGAAGCTGAGGGTGCTGCACTCCCAGCATGTCTTCCTCCCTCAGCCTTAGCACAAAGGTCTCAGGGGCACTGACATCTCCCTCCATCTGCAGTGTTGGCCAAAGAAAGAGGCATGCCTTCAGCTAGGCTCTCCTCCTGTGAGGGACCAAAGACACTCTGGGTCTGCTGAAGAACTCCCATCGGCAGGATGGCACTATCCCATGGCTGACACCATCTGTCACAGGTCCAGATGGACTGGTGAGGAGAAGAAGAAGGACTGTCTCCATGTGTCTAGCTCAAAATACTATGGCATTCTAAACTTCTTTTTTAATGCCACTCTTTTTGACCTGTGCCAAAACTTGCCAACACTGACATCTCTCCAGGATATCTCTGCTCATCTCTCTTCAAATTCTATGGCATGGAACATAGTTCAAACCCTCCACAGGTAGGATTCCCCAACCATTTATCTGCACTGGGCCTTTTGTTGTGTGAAAACAGGAATGTGATGAGCTAACTCTTTGCTTGACTATTTGCTGTAGAGTGCAGGGAATGTAGTTGATTTCCTACCTGCAAGAGGCATCAAGAGAAAAACACTGTCATCTTATAACCCCCGAACTGATGTGAGAAAAAGAACCATAGGCACTTTTATGTCTTCCTCTCATGTATATCTAAAAAGTCTCTCATCTGTGACCTTCATCTCTAAGCTTGCAGCACTAATAAAAGGAAGAGAGGGGAAAAATTAAAAAACAAAATTCAATACCTATCTTCTATTTGGGACTGAGCCCCAGTTGCCACAATGCCAAAAAGCCTAGGTCATCTATTCATCCAGAAGCCACACAGCTGCTTTAGTGCACAGTGCACAGCCAGAGCTTTAGGGCACAGTGCAACACTGTCTGAGACCAATAAAGGGAGGCTTGGAATGGGACAGCTCCCCCTCAGCTGTTCATATAGTTTCATCTTGCCTCCAGAGAAACTCTTACTAACCAAATTCTCTCCTGCCCACACCATCTTTACAGGTTTCTTGAGGAAGAGTATTCATACATGCAAAGAACCCAGTGGCACTACCAGGGTTCACCAAGGCTGCTTCATCCCTTGCTTTGATCTGGAAGCTGTGTGCGTGGAGCATAAATCCAGCAGCTCCTGGGGGATAAGAGGGGACATGCAAGCTTTCAGCACAGTCAGAGCTGCTGCCACACTGAGAGAACTTTAGGAAAGCATAAGAAAGGCAGAAACAAAAGCAAACACGGGTGACATTTTCCAGTGGAAGGACTGGAATGAGAAGCAGGAACGAGAGACAGATGAGGACCTCAGCACCCAGTTCAGCACCAGATTACACTTCCTTCTCAAAGTAGGTGGGCTGCTGCAATCAGGAGGAGAGAGAGCTCTTCAGAAAGGAGAGAGGTCAGGACCGGAGTCAGCACTAAGCACCAGACAAAAGAGACACCTGATTAGCTGGTTCCCAGCACAAAGGGAGCTAGAAAAAAAAGATCACACCATTGTAGAAATACTTTCTATAAGAAATTCCTATGGAGCAGTTTAAGTTACTCTGTGAATATTAGTGTCTTGGCTTTAGTTTATTTAATATTGCATTATCTTCCACTCCCTCATTAAGGGCCACTATCCCTGATTTTGAGAAAGTGAAAGGGGGAACTGAATTGATACAAATCAATAGGTGGCAAAAAAGAATATTTCTTCTTCCTAATTACTGCCCTATGCCTAAGGCATAGCTGGAGAAAATATTTTGGTAACATAGATCAGTGCAAATAATCTACTAATCTCGTTCAGTTTTGGAATTCTATAATGCAAATACTGAACAATAGTAAACCTTTCCTTCAGTTTGTTTACTTTTGCTACAATGCCATTTTAATGCACCCAGGCACGGGGCTCCCATCTCCACTGTGTAGAGCCCAAGGAAGGCTGATCTCACATCAAAGAAATCTTCTTTGATACAAGACTAATTTACTTACATTTTCTGTTTAGCTCAGTACTGTCTTACTGCTTAATAATCTATACCAGATCTTAAGCAGAGCAATAGAGCTTACATTCATCAAACACTAACAGGCATAAAACAAAATCTGCCTTAGCCACTCTGGCGTGAATTTGCCCAAACCTTTCTGTTTAATTGGACTTTTTGTGTACTTTAGAAGTTTAAGTGCCAACAACCTTTACCAGCCTTTACGGAGCACTGAGGTTCTACTGTGCTGGCAGCAGTCTCAGCACATGGTGAATTTCCATTTCTGGAGCGGCCTCCTTTAGAGGAGGGGGTTGAGAAGAGGGCTCTGCTCTTGTTATTACCCAGCCACATTGACCAGAATACAGAAATGCTTGGTCTGTCTATGTGGCACTCAAAGAACCTACTGTTTCTCCGCTACAGCAGTTTTATTCTCCTTGCACTGAGCAAATGCTGTCAAAAATAGCAAAATACATAGAAATCAGTCAGCCATTCTTTTCCTAATATTTCAAGAAAACTTGTCTATGTGTTTTACTGGCAGCTGAAGGGAAAAAGAAGGGAATAAGAGAAAATGGCTGACATAGTCACAAAACTTGAAAAAATTCCTGGAAGCAAAAACACATATATATTCCTCAGTGCAGGACTGGTTGGATGTTTGGACATGTAATCAACCTACATGCTATATTTGTTTGCTAGATGTACTGAATGTATTTACACACCCAGATACTGTACATAGATGCATAACAAAGCATGTTTATGTATTCACATATAGATCTGCACTGGTAGCTGCTAAAGGCATGTATATGTGTTTATACACATTTGTAAACAGTACCTGCATGCACTCTACTATATGTGCATACATGTGTACATGTGTAGTCATCCCTTCACTTGTGATCTTTAGGCTATGCTGTGATTTAACCCTAGCCAGCAACAAAGCATCACAAGGGAGGGGGAGGAGAATCATAAATAAAATAAAAGGTAAAACCTGTAGGCTGAGATAAGAGCAGTTTAATACTAACACTACTACTAATAATAATAAAGATGAAGAAAAAGGAGACAACAAAGGAGAGAGGAATAAAACCCAAGACAGACAAATGATGCACCACACAATTGCTCACCACCCCCTAACTGATGCCTAGCCCATGTTTATCTAGGACAGTAAAAGTAGCATTAGAAAAGTGCACATCATCTGCTTGTAGATCCCACATTATGTTCTTATGCAGCTCTGTGACCAAGAATGCTTGGCATTCTAATAACTCCTATCCTTCTCTTACCTTGAAAGTAGCTCACGAAGCAGAGCATATCTTTTTAATGAAAAACTGTGCTGGTTTTGGCTGGGGTAGAGTTAATTTTCTTCACAGTGGCTGGTATGGGGCTGTGAGATGTTTTTGTTATTACTGAGCAGGATTTACACAGAGCCAAGGCCTTTTCTGCTTTTCATACGGCCACACTGGTGAGGAAGTTGGGGTGCATGGGAGGCTGGGAGGAGACACATCCAGGACAGGTGACCCCAAGTGTCCAAAGGGATATTCCAGACCAGGTGACATCATGCTCAGTACAGAAAGTGGGGGGAAGGAGGAGGAGGGGAGGGATGTTTGGAGTGATGGTGCTTATCATTATGGGGCTGTGCTCTCCTGGAAATGGCTGAACACCTGCCTGCCCATGGAGACCAGTGAATCAATTCCTTGTTTTGCTTTGCTTACATGTGTGGCTTTTGTTTTCCCTATTAAACCGTCTTTATTTCAACTCATGAGTGTTCTCAGTTTTGCCCTTCCAGTTCTCTCCCCCACCCTGCTGGTGGCTGTGCGGTGCTTGGCTGCTGGCCGGGGTTAAACCATGACAAACACCACACAAGGATGGAGTTATCATTTCCTAGAGAGAAGACTGGTGGAGGTGAGATTACACCAGAATCCTTTTGACTGAAAATTCAGCTGTTCCACACCCTCCAGTATATCCAGAAGTAAGATATCAGTTCAGAAGGTGCAACTAACTTTGCTGTACATGACACTGGACTGTGTGCTGAATGGGACTTTGCAGAACCTAAGCATGCTCCTTCATACATTTTGGTTTTTTTCATATTGGCATGGTCAAATCTGAAAGAGCACAGACAAGAGAGGAAGCAAAGAAAATGACAACAGGGCTTTTAACTGGAGCATTTCTACTGTAAGCTATACTGGATTGGGCACCTTATTGCCTACAGTCCTGTTCCAAGTCAAATAATTCTGATTATTTTACTATTTCAAATACGCAATTAAGAAAAAGAAAAAAACCCACAACAACCCCATAAAAAAGCCCTATCTGCAGAATATTAAGAGGAAAATGCTGAAAAATACATTGTTAGAGAATATACGTTCAGCCCATGATGCTTCCCAGCATTGCTGTGTCCTGCCATTCCCAGGCAGTCATTGTTCTGCTTGGCTCAGGTCCTTCACTCAAAAGCAGTGGATTAATGGTGATGGTTATGGCACACTGAAACTGCAGCTGTTTTCTATACTTTCCTATACTCTGTTTTTTTTTCCCCCTCTCTTTCTTTCCCTAGGGCAATAAACTTTGAAAGGGTTGCATTTTTCAGCTACCCCATGCTTCCCCATTTTGCTTTGGGAGCAATATAAATAGTAAACGAAACAGGCAAGTCATTTCTCTTACTCCTCAGTCACTCTGTCATAAGGTCTGTATGGTTTTATAATACAATTTCTTTGCTCTTCAAAGCACAAGAATCTCACACTCTTCTGGCATCCACAAGCCTGACACCTCTTACTGCAAACCCATCATTTGCATGCAAGTCTATCAACAGGTATTACTAAGAATTATTTCCCAAGACCTTCTAAAAGGAAAGATGGGTTGCAGACCCAGATGCCATTAGTCCCTCACAAAGCCACATTAGTTCAGAAGCCAGAGAAGACGAAATTCTCAACTGCTGTTTTTCACCATGCTACAAATTTGTTTTGTCCTACATAGGCTAACATACCTCTAAAGGCAGATCATCAACCTCTTGCCATTTTCTTCCTTGCTTATCTAGAAGTATTAGACCCTGAAAGTTAAACCCTAAAATTAGCTTGAAGCAAGAAAATAAACTCCTTCATGTTAATCACATCCTGCAAACTTGCCTTCTATGTTCCTGTAAGAGGTATAAGATGCATAGTCGCTGCCTTCTAAAACCAAGTTTCATTGTGCCAGACTGAACATAAAATCTATGCCACTCAAGGAACATTACTATTACATTATTACTACTATTAATACAATTACTATTGATTATTACATATTGAAGACACTGGTGTGGACAGGGAAGTAAGGAGGTAGCAAGTGGCAGTAACCAAACTGCAAGTGACAGTTTCCACTAGCCCAGAGAAACAAAAGGATCATCCTGTACCATCAATTACCAAAACTTCAGGACCACAGGCTTATTTCAATGTCCTAGGATCCCTTGCATCAAAAAAAATTAAGGGCAGGAAGAGGAAATATGCAAACAGGTATATTTTCCTCTGAGCTTTCTTCTAATTTTATCGAAGAAGCATTATTAATAAAGCTTTCCAGGTGGCAGAGAGAGACTGAGGCAGCACCCTGGGCAAAGTGACACTGCCCAGAAACTTTCAGTCCTACATCGACTCAACTAAACCACAGAGCATCTTCCAGATACTACAAAGTAGTCATGACACCTAAGGTGTTTTTTGGAAAAGAAAAATAAGATAGCTAAAATTCAGATGACTTATCACTTTGACATGCATATAATATATACTCAGACACATTATTTCAGTTCAGGGCATTGCTAAATTATAGATTTAGGATCAAATACTGTAAGCAACTCTCACACAATGGGAACCGTATCTAAGCCTTCCAAATAGTGACTATGAAAAGACCATGCATGCCTTGGTGCATAACCAATTGAAAATGAAATGCCTTTGTAAAGCAGTTCTGAAGGGGGCTAATTGTGATTCTTCAGTGTCAAAGTAGGAAACTATCAAGAAAGTACAGACAAAAGCCACTGATATTAGTGAAACCATTTAATAATACTGTGGCTTGTTATCTTGCCTATGTTTTTAAAAATATGTTAAAACACATCAAAGAACACAAATACCCTTAATCTTATACTATACTGGAGGATCTGTCCAACTAATTCCATCTATTTGACCCAAAGGTAGGTTACAAGCTGATCCAAATCTGCATGCTACAGGAATCTCCATCTCAGAGACCTGCTTTAGTTTAGGAGATAAAAGCATAATGATAAAGCCAAATCACAACTATTCAGGCTGGAAGTAATGTGCAGTGTTTCCTAGTGATCCAATGAAAAAATTATTTTAATCACTATAGGATGCTCTAGTGTTTAAAAAAAAAGTTGCACCTTGATACAAAAGTCCATCATAACACCAAGATCGCAATTCTTTGTTTAAAGGGTTCAGCTTGTAAAATTTATGAAGTATGCAATATTTTTTCTCTGTTGGATAAAAATGAATGAAGAACCTAAGTGTTTATATCACAAGATGGCACAGTATTTCGCAATCCATGAGAATAAAAGAGGATGTTGATCAGCTACTAGGAATAAATATGCTTTATTTTTAATTTCACAGACTTGGGTCACTTGCTCCAATTTCTTAAAAGAGCTGAATGAGGAGATTTATGATCCACTGGGATTTATTTTTAATCTTGGAATAACAGAAAGATAACAGAAGAATAAAAGAATGATAATGTTCTGTAAATGTTTTAAAAAGCCAAACAGGACAGGATGTATAACTGTAGAACAGTTTAGCCTGGAGGAAACATCAACCCTGGAGGAAACAGCAAAACAGCTTCCATCTGAAGTGCTTAATAAAAACATTAAAGGAGAGGAATACAATACTTAATGTCATTAGACCTTCTTGTGTAAAAGGAGCTTCTGTCAAATAAACCTGATATAATTTGAATGACAATGGTGAAAGCACAGAAGAAACTTTTTTTAAGGTTTTGGCTGAACACCAGAAGACAATTCTGCTCAAATAAACAGCATACAAGAACAAAACAGGACACAATATTAGATAGATATATAGATAGACAGATAGACTGATCATCAGTCCTCAGCTGACAAGTTGCACAAAGTATTTGTCAGTGGGGTAGCATTATTGATAAAGGGCATTTCTAATGTACCGTAAGAATCTATGTTTGATGCAACAGTATTAAATATTTTATTGGCTACCTAGAAGTAAATATAAAAAGCACTGAAGGTGATACTTGAAGGTAAAACCAAGTTTGGCAGACCACTGAACACCCTTAATGACAGATCAGTCATACAGAGCTGTCATGGTTTGGCAAAATGACTAGAATAAGCAATATGCAGCACAGGTACCATATGCACTGTAACCCTAGGTATCATTCTAATGTCTACATTTTTATAAAGAAAGGATTCTAAATAGTTGCAAAGAATATATTGAACAGCTTCAATATGATTTGAAACTTAAAATAAATGCCTTAGAGTAAAAGACAAGGAGCTCCATTGGCTTAGTTTTTCAAAAGACAAATAAAGAAAAGACTTGATTACAGCAGATAAAGGAAAACCAACAGATTTCTGAAGTATCTTCCAGTAGAAAACTGCATCAAAAGAATCCAAGTTTAGGGGGCACTGTCAGACAAATTCCAAACAGATTAAAGGCCCTGCTTTTGTAGTAGGAGGTGGTTAACCAACACAACAACTTAAAAAGAGGTCCAAATTATTAGCTGTAATGTGGGGGACACAGGAGAAAGTGAGGCTTGATGTTTGCTGTTTATGAACACTGAATCCACGTACAAGTGGGGATAATTAGATAAACACCTGAAGGCTGAGATACCTAGATATGGAAGGGGTTTGGGGCCTTAAAATTCAGTGACATATGCCACAAATGTGCCCTTATATGCCCCAAATCACTCAATTAGGAACAGGACATATGACTGCGGACTCAATTTGAGTTTCAGGCTGAGTATTCTGCTGAGTTAAGCAATGGATCAGGTGTTATGTTTCCTGGTTTTTATTCCTGATCCTGCCACTTGTCTGTTGGATAACTTTGGCCAGTTCTTCATAATTTCTTAGTTGAGAAAGTCCTTAATTAACTCAATAGTGGTAATATATGTAATTCTCAAAAAAAAAAATTCTTTTCAATTTAGTTGCTTTTTACTTTTATATATGTTTGCTGTTAAGTCTCCAATACCCAAAATGCAAAGAAACCAAGGTGCAAAGAGAAGTCTTACTTGTCCTTAAAACATCTTTAGCAGCAGTAAACAAAATGACAGTCACAGTCCCATGGAGAATAACTCTTTGTAGAAATGTTTCCAAGTTAATACACTGAAGGGAACAATGGCACTCCTGGCAGGAGAAGATGGACAAGGTGACCTGACAGATGTTTACTATTTCTAATATCTATTATTCTCTGGAGTTTGTCCCAGTAGGGTAAACACTTTTCATCCCTTTTTTACACAGCATCAGTCCACCTTTCTGAGCAAGTAAAAAACACTCCTTGGGTTTTAATTCTCCTGTAAAAGACAACTCCGGACAGATTCATGCTCAGAAAAGGGGTCCAGTTGGGCAGTGATAAACCTTCTTAACAGTTACTTCCACAGTAACAACCACAGGGAAAAAAATACAAATGTTCGCTATCTGACCATTAGTCAGGGATGGGAAAAGCCCCAATCCAAGGCTTGAGAGCTGTCTACTGGTACCACAGCCCATAGTGATCTGGGGAGATTTTCCTATTGGAAATCTCCCTCCAAAACTTTACAGAATTCCCAATTCCATACATGGAAAGATCATCTTTACTGAAAGACAAATCCTTTCACAATGCAGCTCAACAAGCAGAGTTGTAAAACTGCTTCTAACATACTCATTTCCATAACAAATCAATTGTTTTGGGGGTCTTAATAATTACAAATGGTGAAAGAAGTCAAGCTGTTTTGCACTTCCCCACAAACATCTGGGATTTGTCTAGCCCTCCTTGTTTTTCTTCTCACTTAAAGCAACTTCCTCAAATGTAGGCTGCCTACACATATGAACATTTGTTTTCATTCAAAGGGGCATTGCACCTCCTGCCAACACGGGGCACTCCAGCCTCTTCTCAACCCTTCTGTGGCTGTTCCTCCAGCTCTTCCTAACACATCTCACTCCCACATCTACACATTGCTGCACAAACCTGTATGCCAAACTTCACACCAAAGTGATTCTCTTCTGCCTTCCCCCTCGGCTGTGCACAAGCCTTCAGGAACATGACCTTGCTATGCAATACTTGCAATGAAGGGATTACATTTACTGTGGCTGCTGATGGGTTGTGAGACACTGGGCTGTGTCTCACACAAGGCAAAGCAAATGGAGGATCCACTTGGAAATACTGTAGGGAGCCTATAAATGGTTTATGGGGAAATATTTAAACATAAATTTCTCCACATTACATTGGATCAGTATCCTGTATCTGAAAACCACCTCCTTAAATACCCAAACAAGTCTAACACAGCATCTGTGTAGCAATACCCATCCAGAAAACCATTTCACAGACTCCATTTATCTGGGGCTGTGAGAGTCTGCATGCAGAAATTGATGTCTTTGTATTTCATATACCATCAATAATTTTTCTTCTGTGAGTTTTTCTGGGCACAGTAACATCCCATGGCAAGGACTTCCATGACTTTAATTGCCATCATATTTCTTTTTGATTGTTCTGAAGCTTTCCCTCCCTTTATCTTTTGATGCCACTTAGTCCCTATATTTGAAAAGAAACAGAAAGTACACTATGATTTTCCACTGTCATACCCTTTTTCCAACAGTTCTGTTACAAAGAGTCCCAGACTGTAATGACAGTTCTTGTATAGAAGTCTCCCTAATGACCTTTGAAGATCTTTGTTGCCCTTCTCCCCTTTCTGAGATTAAAACAAGAGGATGACAGTGTCCAGTGTGGTTGTATTTAATGACATCATTATATTTTCTGTTTCATTCTTACTCCCTTCCTAGAAATGCATAATATTAAATGTGCTTACTTGCCCAATATTGACCCCTGAGCAAATATTTGTAAATAATTATTTAATAAAATATCAGAAGCAACTCAAAGTCCATCACTGGTTACACATAACTGTGATTCTTTTCTCTCTTCCTCCCAATATAAACACCTCAATTTGTGTTTACACACATTTAAGCTGCTATTCCATTCAGCATTACTAGGTCATCCTCTGCAGTTCTGCAGACAATCCTCACCTGAAAATTGTCACATTCTCAGTAAAATATATGCTTTCTCCATCCACATCCTCTTCCACTCATAATTCCACTAATGGATCTATAGACCTCAGCATGGATCCCGGAAGTCTTCCCACTGGGGCCCTCCCACGGCAACTATTTAGTGCATTTTGTTTAGTGCATTCTGGTTTTTACCTTCCAACCAGGTCTTCCTCTGTGCCCAGACCTTCTTCCTCTGCCATTGCTTTTTCATTTCCTGAAGAGCCTTTTGGTGGGACACATCACTGAAAGACTTTTGAAAGCTAGACTACATTTACCAAAATTCTCCTGTCCACACACTTATTGACGTCCCAGTAAAACCAAGGAAGCTCCTGGCTGTGACAGTTCAAATACAATGCCAGTGCTATTCTTAAGTCCTTGGCACCACCATCAAAGCTTGTCTGCTGCACTCCAAAGAAGTGGAGTCTCTGGAATGGTTTCATGGAAGTATTGCTACACAGCTGATCTGTTAGACTTGCCTGGGTATTTGAGAAGGCAGTTTTCAGATCTAGGACTTTGACACACCTCCTCACAACATCCTTCTCTCTAAATTAGAGAAATATGGATCTGATGGATGGACTGTTCAGTGAACAAGGAATTGGTTGCATCCAAAGGGCTGTGGTCAATGTCTCAATGCCCAAATGGAGATCAGTGACATGTGGGACTGTGACTATTCAGTATCTTCATCAATGACATAGACAGTGTCATCACGTGCACCTTCAGCAAGTTTGGAGATGACACCAAGCTGAGTGTTGCAGCTGACACACCCTGAAGAATGGGATATCACCCAGAAGGACCTGCACAAGCTCAAGAAGTGGGCTCCTGGGAACCTCATGATGTTTAACAATGTCAGCTGAAAGGCCCTGGAGCAGGTGCACAGGAGGGCCACAAAGATGAGCAGAGGGCAAAAGCACCTCTCCTATGAGGATGGGCTGAGAGAGTTCAAATTGTTCAGCCCAAAGAAGAGAAGGCTCTGCGGAAACTTCATTGCAGCTTTTCAGTACTTAAGGAGAGCTTTTAAGAAAGACAGGGACAAACTTTTTTGCAAGGCCTGTTGCAATAGGACAAGGGCTAATGGTTTTAAACTAGAAGAGGGCAAATTTAGACTGGATATAAGAAAGAAATATTTGATTATGAGGGTGGTGAGGCACTGGCACAGGCCTTCCAGAGAGGTGGTAGGATCCCTGTAAACATTCAAAGTCAGACTGAACAGCCTCATCTAGTAAAAGATGTCTCTGCTCATCACAGAGGGGTTAGNTTGTTCAGCCCAAAGAAGAGAAGGCTCTGCGGAAACTTCATTGCAGCTTTTCAGTACTTAAGGAGAGCTTTTAAGAAAGACAGGGACAAACTTTTTTGCAAGGCCTGTTGCAATAGGACAAGGGCTAATGGTTTTAAACTAGAAGAGGGCAAATTTAGACTGGATACAAGAAAGAAATATTTGATTATGAGGGTGGTGAGGCACTGGCACAGGCCTTCCAGAGAGGTGGTAGGATCCCTGTAAACATTCAAAGTCAGACTGAACAGCCTCATCTAGTAAAAGATGTCTCTGCTCATCACAGAGGGGTTAGATGAGATGACCTTTAAAGGTCTTTTCCAATCCAAACCATTCAATGATTTTACTGAAAGGCATCCTCATACAAACTAAGTTTTTCCCTTAAACTCCAGTTGTGAAACCAAAGAGGATACCAACGTTTAATTGCCTTCCTCTGCTGGATGCACAGGCAAATCCAGCCTCCAGGAGAAATGTGGAAACAGCTGGAATCAAGTTTTTAAAAACCATCTGTGGTTTCCACACAGACTCAAAACTCCTAAGAAGGGATAGAAGTGCTTTAGAAAATGCACTCAATGTCAAAGTTGTCCCTTGAATTATTAATGCATAACGTTACGCAAAGCTCACAATGAGATGAAAGTTATTAACCTAATAAGTTACATGCATAATTAATTCCTCCTATGATATATGATTTGTGGAGTTCTAACAAAATGTGTCACAGAGGTTGTAAACATGAAAACTAGCCTGAAGCCAGAAGAGCTAAGCATATGCTAATTAGAGAACATATGAGAAATACACAGTAAGAAAAAAACTGAGAAGAGACAGGAAGTGACAGCACTGCATATCTATGTGGTGTACCATTGTCAGTTATGAATAACAGGAATCGGGCTCAGACAAGGAGGGAGAAGCAAGCACACCAAACTAAAGGAGAATGGAGGCATTCAGTGTTCTCATTTTGTTAGATGAGGCTACTTTAGGACAAATCAGCCCAGGAATATAAACCAGGGAAATGGAGGAAAGTGCTCAGCTGACAGTTTACCTTGTTAGCTGAATACTGAAGCTGCAGAGGAAGAACCCATTCTTAAATATGAAAACACCGTATACTTCTTTAGAGCTTTGATTTGTAACCAATTTTAATATTGTGATTGACTACTTAACCACTAACTGGACAGAACAAATAAAGTGGGCATCCCCAGTAACAGCTTCTACTTGAGAGAGATAACAAACACAACAGCCTTGTCCTTTAGAAGTGGCAAGTGATCACAAGGATCCTGGTTTACCAAACTCTTCAGAAAGTTTTTCTCTTTGCTACATGTGGTTTTCTTTACAGCTCTTTACATCTTTGAGAAGGGTGAGGCAGTGCCCCTCCTTTGGGAGGCTACAGCCAACATTCAATTTAGTCAGTCACCATAAGGGGTTATACAGGGCAGCTGCAGGAATACACACATGGTCACATCATCAGCACCAGGAGAACAGATTTCACTTTAGCATCTCACTGGTCTTCTCAAGAAAAACTGCAGTTTTGAACACAGCCATAAAACGATCTTCTTAGTTAATTATCTATTTGTTGCGAAGCTGTCCTAGCATCACTGAAGTTGAAACACAGACTTGAAACCCATGTCAGAGAGAGAACTAGCCCTTACACAACCAGAATAATCACCTCCTCTACCCACTCAGATAATAATTATATTGAGATCATATTAGCTGAAAACCTCCAAGTACAAAACCTTTGGGGCTCTGCTGCACTTTTAAGTCAGCGGTTTGCAATATGAGGGAAAGCCTTTGCTTCCCCATTTTGCTGCCCATGCAGTAATCTTGCCAGAGACTGGGAAAAATTTTGTCATTGGAGTCTGGTCCAGATTATTCCAGCAGTTTGGCCAATCCAGCTGCAACCATGAAAACAACCATTCTGCCCTCCTAGCATTTCACAGTAATGTTTTATCTCGAATATCTTGAATTCCACAGCCAGATCTTTTATCTGATGTAAGCATCAGCATACTTATCCTCACATCTGTTCAGGGCTTGAAACCCACTGGAACACTTCACAAACAAAACAAAACCAATCTAGAAAAGGAACACTGGAAGGCAGCTGAGAAGCAGAATCAGAATGGTGTGGACTTGACCAGCCTTCTGAAAAATCACTTGGCTTCCTTCCCTATTGCTGCTGCCGCCTCATGTTGGCAAGTGCGTGCAAAAGCAGATTGTCCACCTAACTCCTACCCCAATCAGGGGAACATCTTGCCTCTGGCTGGCATCTCACTGCATTCAGCTGTAGTAAAAAAAAAAGGGAAATCTCAAGGACAACCAATCCAGCCAGGATGTTCTGCCAAGGTTGCTGTTCCTAGCTGAGGAAATAGTCCTCTCAATTTTTCTCAGCTAGAAAGAGAGAGAGAATGTAAACACACACCCCAACCCCCATTTATCCTAAAGCCCGCAGGTGCCAGCAATCCAAATAAACGTAGAGCAATTAACAGAATTAACACAGCTTTAAATAGCTTGGCACACCAGATGCGGACTCCTAGCAGGGTTCTATAAAATGTAAAGTTATTACAGATAAAACCATTAATCATCTGCTCAGAGACTTGTTCTAGATGCAAAACCCATTTCACTTAAAATGGCTAATAATCAGAAAGAAAGGCACAGATTTAACAGGAATGATTATGCCATTCTCAAGCCCCATTTCCAAACACCATTTTTCATCTCTGCCACCGTTCCCAAACCTCTGTGTTCTCTCTGCTTGATAACACTGATACAGTAGGAAAGCTTTGCAGGCATCACACACAATAACCTCTCAGGCTGCTAGAAATCAGACCCCACCTCTCAGCCTCTCCAATGTGGACAGAGGAGGTTAGTGACTCGCACACTATACATTGCTGCTCTCCTGGATGCAGTTGCTACTGTTCAGTTGTGTGTCATCAGCCCCATGCAGCTCACGGATAATTGATGCTCACCCTAATGAATTAAGTGCTCAAGTGCTAAGATTTGCACTTAGAAAAGACAAGAATTTGAGTTTTTCCCCTTCTGGCAATGTGAAGCCACCAGTAGCCACTGTATGCAGTATAATGATGCTCCTGATATTCTCCTAAGACCTATTCAAATAACTCTCATTTACTACATCTATTTCTAAAAAGCTACAGGAAGGAGGGGTGAGGGGCTGACCCTAACTGATCTTTCAACTCTGATGTTACCATTTCTAACACTTCCACTTATGGAACTGTAACTCAAAGAGTATTAAACCTTGTAAGTAGCAATTCAGAGCTAAAATTGCATCTTTCCCTATATCTATATTAATCCCATTGATTTGCTTAGGAATCTAGATACATACACTGTTAATTCCAACTAAATGAATTCTGCCTGTATAGTTTGAAGGAAGGAGGGAGATAAAACAATCCCGAAGCACAAATATTCAGTGCAATGAATTACATCAACAGAAGTAGATCAAAGCCAGAGAGTAGCAATGACAAAGAATTAGAACAGAGAGAGTACCAGAGACTATACAAAACCTTTTCCACGCAGTTTAAATAAAAAATGCTGCCCATTAGCTGCCTGCCCACTTCTGGGCTCGTCACACTTGACTCACTGCTAGAGGATTGGCGGATCTGGGAGGAGTTTTCCAGCCCACTCACTCAACATTCAAACTTCACCATCCTTTCCTGCCTCCCTTGCTGGCACCTGGATTTTTGTGGTGGGTAACAGCAGCTCAGTCTTTCCCCATTGCCCACAATACATATGCGCATTTCATAGCAACAGGGGAACTTTCAGGTCAGACTCCTGCTCCCAAGGAGGTGACACTTGTCAAGTAGTTGAAAGTGCCTGTTTTATACACATGTATAAAACAGAAGTCTTGCAACTCCTCTCATGTAATTTTATTAATATGAGCATATGGCAGGTCTTGACTTTCCAAAACTACTCTCAACTCTACTTCAGTGTGACAGTGTAAGGATGGATCCTTAGCAACTCTCCTTATTGCATAAGGAGCAACAAATAAAAATAGATCTCCTATTTATTTTTGTTATTCATCCAAACCAAGAGTGTACTGATCTCAGTGAACTACAAAGCCAAGTAAAGCAAAAGAAGCTCATTTACTTTTAGTTTAAGATGAGCACATCAGACTTTGGACAGCTGAAGTTAAGATCACAGCATCCATTAGGATGGGCCCACATTTGGCTAACAGCATATGAAAAAGACAGCCAGAAATCCTTGCCAGAGTAATTACCAGAGTAATCATCAGAGTATCACCACTGCTCTGCTGATGACTTTGAACTCAGCTATGTTTGTCTATCAATATATCCTTAGTTTGCTCAGTCTTGAATGGATAGGGATTAGACCACATATTTTTGTAAGGATTTTTGCTTTAATATTTAATAGTTACACAGGCTATATTGCTCCAAACCCCATTATGTTTTCTGAATTTATTGATATAAATACAGTTCTACACCTGTAAACACTCTCATTTTCTGAACACAGCACATGGCAGATCCTTTGCAGCCACAGAAGCTCAGCAGGAGTTAGGTTCATTATACAGGAAAGAAAAGCCTGATCCTGATGAACCTGCTGCAAAGCAAGCACAGATGGCCACAACACCAGGACTGAGAGTCACCTGTGGACAGCTCAGTCGGGATTCAGTGCAATGCTCCCTTGCTGTTGTGACGTATCAGCCCACTGGCCGCACTGCCCAGTGGTGACACCAACCCCTGCTGCAGGTTTCCTCCCTAGGTACCTGCTCCAGTGGCACTTGAAGAGAGTTGAACTGGGTTATAGCCCACTTTGTTTTAGTACCATAGATTCTCTTTAGCTTATAAGTATGGTGGCAGTACATCATTCAAACAGCCCTGCAAAAACAAACAGCCTACACCTCATACATAGAAAGATCCAGTTTCTATATTTGCTCATCAATGCTTGCTTTAGAAGGTATGCTCAATCTACACACATACTCTATTATTCAGACTTCGGCTATTAAGCACTTTTGTAAAATTCCTAGTAGCACTGTAAATTTAGGAGTTCAATGCCACTGAACTGTTGATGTGTGAATTATCCTTTAAATTAATCACCAAGAAAATTAGTGTGCTCAGGCTGACCTAGAATGCTGACAAGATGCTGTCTGCTGACTGATAGGAGAGTTCCAGAGAACAAAATACTACATTGTAATAACTGTGACCTTAACAAGAACCAATATTTTTTTAATTTGTGGATAGAGATATGAAAACAAACAAACAAACAAAAAACCAACAAAAACACCAAAACCAAAAACCCAACAGGTTTTTACTTCTAGAGTCATTATAGCTCTAGGATTCTGCAGCCTTTGCTATATGACTTGCATTAAGGAAAGAATTTTAGGAGCCTAGAGTTTTTTACAGTACACAGTTGATAAAACAACATTTCCTCCATCTCCTGTCCCAGAGCTAAAAACTCTGTCTTTGGATATCCCATGTTTTACTAATTGAAAAATACTTCTAGCACTTTGTTTTCACCCTTCATCCATTAAATATTAATTTAATGAAACAATTTCAAATTGTTTTCATGCTTGACAGGAATACTTTTCATGGATATATAAGGTCATGAGTAAACTTTCTACATACATCATAAGTACATTACTCTTCCACTTTTCTATGTGTCCAGAAATATTTGATGAAAGAGATTGATCAATAACTGAGGCTAGCTTATGTTATTTTGCAACACTCATTCAATATCATTATGCCAGCAAAACTCTTGTTATGGATGCATATCCATAACAAGATGGATATGGTGACCAAGGTGACCAAGTTCTTTTCTGTGTCATGCATTAAGCAAGACAATAATGCTATCAGAAACTTCACTCTGGTAGAGTAGACAAGGGTGACACTACTTAAGGAACAGAGGCTTTGAATAACACCCTAGCTAATGCAAAGCTGCAGCACTGGCAGCACACAAATACACTGGACAAGACTATGGACTGTAGTTCCTATGGGCCAGGCTATTAATCCTTACTAAAAATAATAAGAACATAAAAAAGTGAAATATTAACCTCTAAAATGTCCAGAGTAACATATACTTCAATTAAGAGTCTCTCCAAATACAGTTCAAGATTAAGCTTTAGCTGAATATGTAACTGGAAGATCATCTTCCATTCTGGTCACACATGGAAGAAATCTCCCAGGATACACTGCCCTTATGATACAATTCCTAGAAATGTCTTGAACTGAAACCCAACAGAAACAGCACAAAGCAGAGAAATGCCCATCAGATCCCACTCACTTTCAAAACTGAGCTGCAAGACCAACTGTTTGTCAGGACTGATGTTCATTTGAACATTCCCCGGCCGCAAATAAGATTGCATGGAAGAAGGGTCTGTTCTGGACTTCTCCTTCATTTCCTTATCTGAGTTGACTCTTAATAGCAAGTAGGCAGGCATTTCATACCCATTCAACTGCCAAGTTAAGATCTGCTTTTGATGTAACAACTTCTAGTATTCCCCAGCAAGAACATCAGTGAGTTGTAACTCTGTATGGAAGACATGGGCTATCCCTGCCAGGTGGAAGAGGAACAAAAAGAGCAATAGGTAAGATTTCCCTCTTATCTACTGTTCTGCCAATGGCAGGCTCTATGATGTTGACCAAGACACATCCTACCTGTGCCCCAGTTGCATTTGAAGGAAGAGGATAACGACATTTATTCCCTTTGGTACTGTATTTTAACTGATGATTTGAAAGAAGACAAAATCTCCGAGGTCGCTTTGATAAAATTACCTACTGAACTCTTTGTCCGAAGGGTCCTATCAGCTAATATTATTAAAGTACTAAATAGATCAAAGCTTAAAGACTACAGGGATGGCTAGGTTTGTTCCTCAATGCCTTGACTCCTTCAGATGAATTAACAGTCAAAAGTTGACATTGTTCTACTGTAGCATGGGATGCTTTCCTCTGTGTATGCTTACCTCTGACTCTGCATCTCCCATGACTCATGGACACTGCCTAGCAATCTGTTTCCTTTTCCTTTCTTTTTGGCTCACAGTATAAGCACAGACTATCTGCCTTGGGAAGACTGACAAACACATTCTTCTTTTCTCCCACCCTTGCTAAATGATTCCCTGAAAATGCTACTAGAAAACACAAGTGTGTTCTCCAGAGAGGCTGAAATTCATCACTCTGCTAAATGTTAGCACTGACACCACGAACCATAGAAGACTTACGTAACTTATGCCTGGTTGGCTGAAATAGTATTGTATATTTTCTCCTGTTACACTCTAGTAGTTACTCCTGTGAAAAGAGCTAGCACATCCAATCTTTTATGGATATAGGATGGTGTGCATAGCTAAACCTACAGGCAAGCAAAACAAGGGAAGCACAATGTCACTTATTTTGGCAGCACGGCAGAGGTCTGGCAGGGCAACATAAGTTCCGCTAGCAAGATTTAAAACTTTGGTTTTAAACAATCCTAGTCAAAATGTTGCTTCTTTTTCAGTGCTGTCAAAGTCCAGAGAGAAGTGTTTCAGCTTTAAGCTGCTCGGTTCATAGTGCCTCTTGCTCACCTTGGCTTCATGTCATTTCCCATACCCATACATGAAAGCAAAAGCTATTCTTCACTGTGTACCAAAAAGCCTTTCAGGATTTTTGCCCAAGCATCCAGTATGTGTTGGCAGCAAGATGGTAACCTGGGAAACATTCAATTGACCAACCATACATACCTTCTGACTCTGAGCTAATACAGAAATACCAAATGCAGACCAGCCTAGGACCTAAGCTTATAAGCCTTACCCAATGAGAAAACACTATCATATCTCCTTCCTCATGTATTGATCTGCTCAGAGTTCTCTCAGCACCTTGCCTATCATATTGCTCTCAATTTCCAAATGCCTCTGTTCCCACCTCCAAATTAAAACTTTCCAGAAATAAGCGGGGTTTTTTTCTTATTAGCTTAAGAATGTCATCAGCAGCTACTCAAAATGCTGGCCTGCGTCTCCACTGTTTTATGTTGCTATAACAGTGGCACTCAAAAACCTGATGAAGTCCTTGTGTTGGATGCTGCGCAGATGCACAGAGAAAATGACTGACATTCTTGACTCTCAAGACACACAGTGTACAGCTGCAACAGGAGTCTGATCCACCACAGCAGCAGCAATGCAATTGGAAGTTCAGGAGTGAGAGGCAACCAAAAACTTATAGGACCTCTGGATATGGAGTCGTAGGAATCAGGGTCATAATCATCATCTGGTCTATTTGGAATGCTCTGGCAGAGAATAGTAATGAGAGACCAAGATTAAGAACAGTATTTTGAGGAGTGGAATCACATTCAACCCTTGGCCATGCTTTCTCTGCTTCTACCTAGTGCCACTAGCCTCTCCCTTTCTTTTTCACATGTTAAATTCATTAAATAATACAGATAGGAAGCAGACAGGCCCAAACACAAAAGGACAGCTGGAGCAGCAGTATTGGATTAACATGTGGGCAATTAGTGCCATTCATCTGGTAACTTCCTCCACTGTTCCTCAGTGCAATCCCCACACTGTTGATTCTTGACTCTCCTCTTACACATTCCTGGGGCTCTGTTAAATCACTGCTGTGGAAAGCGATCTTGGGCACCCAAAAACTTTTGGGCTCAGGGAGGGGCTCTTACAACTACATTTTTCTCTGTCTGCTTGTTTTCCTGTTTTTCTCTGCCTCTGGTTTTAGGCTGCCTTCCATCTGCCTTCCTTTAGCCTCCTCCCAAGTGGGACACTCCAGACAGAAAAACTCATCCCCAAACAGAAACCACATCATCACTACACATCAAATAGTCCTGAAAAACCTGGCTTGCAGATAGCATCCGAGATTTACATACAGCAACTGGGCACACTCAGGAACCATTTTGAAATCTGGCTCCTAGATGTTAAATTGCAGACAGAAATGATCTAAGCTTTCACAGCTTTCTCCCATCACAGCCAGATGGTGCCTGACCCCTGTAATAATTTCTGCCATATTCCACCCATATGCAAGCCTCACTGCTTCCATCAAGCTGTTAGTACCAATCAGCATTTTTCAGAACTGAGATTTTAATAAAGCACTGATAGAAAAATGTGAAGATTTCATAAATACTCTCATGAATATCCATTCTCTAGGGACCACCTTAGGCTCTACTAAAGCACCTCCATCTGTACTATTTAAGTCCTGCTCCAAGTAAATCAAGTCTGAATGGCTGGCTCCCTAATCCCAGGAAATATTCTGATTCTCTCCCTTCCCTAGCAATTGGGTATTGAAATATTATTTTCCCCTCTTTGCCCCCACAGCTAAATTTCCCACCCTGCCACTTTCCATCTCCATCCTTGATTACTGAAAATTCCTCCCTGAAGCCCTCCATTACATGCAAAACACAGCTGTTTTTTGTTACCTTTCTTGTCCCAATTCTTTCTGGCCATACAAGTGTCATTAAACCCATTAATGGATGGTTTTAATTTTTTTTTTAAATTTAATAATTTTCCTTTTCCACCTCCAGTCAGTGCTTCTACTTGTTTAACAATCACCATCTGTTAAAGCACTGCCACACCTTCCCTGACACCCATAAAAATAATTTCTGCTCAATTGTCTCAAGATGTGCTTCTGTATCTTCTCCTATCCCCATCTCTATATCTAGTTTCATCCATGATAGGAAATATGCCAGCTTCCTCCCAGATTTCCCCTAGAATGATTCATCTTAAGAATGAAGGTCCAAAAAGCCTTAGATTCTATGCAACTACAATGCCATGTCTGTATTTCATGTCTGTGTACTACCCAATTTGCATATTGTGTATTACTATTTTCCAGTCTTGTTCCCTCATTACAGTGTCAGGTATGCTGCAACACTGACAGGATGGCTATGGACAAATGCAAAACAAACATGGTTTACCACACATAGTGAAATCTTTAATTCTAATGAAAACAGAGGAGAAATCCCAACCTGAACTACATATTAAATACTTGTATTTATGGTATTAGTGCTAGCAACTTAATGGAACCTGTTCAGTAAAAACCTGTAGCCACAAGGGAAAGAAGAGACATGAGGATCTATCTCTTCTATGGCAAAAGGAGGTACCATTAAGTCAGAAATTGTCTGATCTAAAGAAAACATTATCTAGATATTTAGATTAATTTTAGGAAATATTATATAGACACTGCAGCAGAGGAGCCCTGAGATTCTTAGTTCCTTATCAGGAACACATTCTCTTATACACTCCAATTCCTTCTAGCCAAGGCTTACCCTATGCTCACATGAAGTATCTACCCTGCCAGAGCTGCCCCTCCTCCTCCCACCAGCCCCTGCTGAGTAGAGAGGTCCCTTCCTGCCGCGAAGGGGCAGAGATGGTCATTAGGCACTCTGCCCCCTGGCACTTCAGCACCTGCATGCCATCTCAGAGGAAGTGGGAAGGCAGTGCTCCACTCAAGGAGCCCACTTAGCCCCAACATGAGCACATTGGTTGGTGTACTCTCAGACTGATGCAGTCTAGATGAAGTAAGTGAGATTACAGGGGAAAGGCTGAAAGTTTCACCTCAAAGTCTGCATAAATCCCTTTGTCTTCCTAGGATAGTGACACATCCCTAGAGGCAGCCTTGAATGAATGCAGAGGAGTAGGAATAGATCATTCTGCTTGAACACCTTCAAGAGATCAGTACAGGGCTTGGCAGGATGTTCTCCATCATTACAAACAGTGCAGTCCATTCAGGGCTGTGCTGTGCCTATGGTAACAGGCAATTACATAGCTAGGACTTTACTATAAAAGAAGAGCTTTGCTCTACTGGAAAGCATAAACTGAAAGGAACAATATTTGCCATTAGTCTATCCTACTCCTTCATCTAACTTTCTTAGCTTAGAATATTTTTGTTAAAAACCCAAGCTCCTCCAGTGCTGGCTAATGAGAGACTGAGCATCCTTTTTGGCCACAGAGGTAAAAATGTAAGCTTAAAACATAACCTATAAGGACTGATTTATGAAATATGCTGACAAGCCATGCAGAAAGCCAAGGAAAGTTCTCCATAGCTAGTTCTGAAACCAGACACATCATAAGCATATAAGCACTGCACTAACCCAGTTCTGCCTCCTCCAGGATCAAAGCTGGCTGAAAGCATCACTGGACCACTACTATAAGTGGGTTGCTTTTAAGCAGACTACAGCTCTAAAGCAGCCAGCAAGTCAAGACATATGCTCATACACATCTCCTGTCATTGCCTAGTCAAGTGAAGATTACAAAGCACATTTTGATTATCTGTTTTCTTCCTCTCATTCTTAAGTGGTTGCTTGGGTTCTTCTTCTCACAGAGCATTATGAGCTTGGGACGACTATGCTGGTGGCTCTTAGCACATTGTGCAAGATAATAGAATACAAATGATTATATAAATAATAAAGCTGCTGAAGATTTTCTTGTCGCTGCTTTCTTTGCTCCATTGGTTTGACTTAGAGCACACATGAAAATGGCCTCTGCTAAGTGTTATGTTCATAGCATCCATAAATAAAATTAAGATCCTGATTTAAAGAGACATTAAGAAGCTGTATCTCCTTCTGATTTCAATCAAACTGGGATGCTCAGTGCCTAGGAAAATCAGGCCCAAAGCTCTACAGATGTAACCAGAAGGATTTGATCTCTGTATGACAGTTTGTATTTAAGCAGCAAAGTTTCATCTCCTATATAAAATGCTCACACACTCTTCTCTAGCATATGTACATCCCTTTAATCCAGAGGTCAGGCAGGAGAGCAGCTTCAGACTGACAACTTTTCCTCACATCAGAGGCCTGGCAAATAACATACAAACCCTGACACCATAGGTCGAGCATCAGTAGGATTATTACTTGTCAAGGCTGTTACAGCCACAGAACATCTAGCTCAGCATTGCTGCTTCCATGACTCCTATATGAAATCTCAGCTCCACCTTCCCTCTAATATTAAATGTTCATACAAAGAGGAAATTGCAACCTCAGGGTTGCAAATAAAATTATATTCACCCAGCCACACCCTATGATAAACAGCATTACTGCAGATCACAACCTTAAGGAGAAAACTCTTGCAAGAAACTTTTATTCCAGGTTAGCTAGGAAGCCAACTGACAGAAAACTTAAGCTTGTTTTTCAGTAAGTTTTTTATAACACTTTGTAGAGACATCAATATCTGTATGCCTATTAATCACAGTGATAATGACAAATTACATTAGATAAGAGAGGAAAGAAGACAAAAGATGACTGCAAGGCAGCACCAAAACTAAACTGCACCAAGTTTGGGATTTGGACTGGACTCATATTTTTTTTAACTGTTTCATTTTGGCTTTTTTTTCCCAAGGATCACTATTCTGGTTCCTGCTGCTAGCCAGGTAGTCCAATCTCTATTACCCATGTGTGAATTTTCTCAAAGCTGTGGATTAACTATATGACAAGTGCAGCCAGCCAGAGTAAGCCAACACGGTTTTCAGAACCAGCTAGCTCTTCCTGACCAATGCAGCCACTCAAGTGCACAGACTTAGTAACACAGTGTAAGGACTTAAAGATCACAGTTGCCTGCCTCACACCCTGTTGAGGCCACAGAATGACTTTGCCATGAGATGAGCAAAATGGACTGACAGGATGAGATCTGGTCAGTATATCCTGGGTAATGCAGCCAGACAAAACTTCCCACTGTGGCAAACTTTGTAAAGAAGCAACTTCTCCTCTACATATCACCAGTCAAACAAAGATCACCTCAAGTTATAGGACAGATGGCATCTATGACCATGGAGGGAACCCCCACCTCCCCATCCCTTTCCCAAATATGCCTCCATGCATACCAGGAACTTAGACTGTAAATTATGCCACCATGACCCAGAACCTGAGATAAGACAGAGGTGATTCTATTGTCCAAGTGTTATCTCAAGCCTAGGGGGAGGTAAACAAAGCTGTGAGAGGAGAATGCATAACTCATAATGGACACAAAGAATGCAGAATTTATGGGCCACAAGGAAAGCAAGTGTGCTGAATCAGCTTGGACTGGGTAAAAGGTAAGTCCATCAGGGGGAGATTGCGACCACCAACTCACAACCCACCAACTCAAGAAACCCACCAACTAAAAACGCCAGAAAGACTGAGCATGGGACTAATAAGCATTAGAAATGAGGGAATCATTTAACCAATAGAATTAAAAAAGTGTGTAACCAATGAGCATTAATTCCTTTGTCTGCAATATATAAATAGTAAAGTTTTGAGTGACCTCAGGGCCCCCCACCACTGAGAAGCCCAGGGTGAAGAAGGACCAATGGGATGGCATTGGATGCAGGGGTGATGACTATTTTCTGCTTAATCTAGCTCTCTCTTTTCTCTCTTTTCTATTTCTTTCTATCTCTCTACCTCACATTTTATTGTTCAATAAAATCCATACTATTGACTTCAGCATATGGTTTTGTTTGCACTTTAATTCAGGGAGAGGCATCTCCCAATAATCATATCATAACACACAACTGACACGCCTCCATTACACAATCACACTGCATTCTCCTTGCAAAATTTATACTTTTTATGCTACCTTCAACTTTCATTTCTCCATTTTATTCTATTTCTGTATCTTCCTGGAAAATTTAGATCTAACTATACTCCCAGATGAAATCCAGGACTTAAAAAGTATCCCAAATAAGCTTCTGATTATGATTTTTTCATCTCAACATACTACTTAGTAATCAAAGGCCATTTGTCTTTTTGGCAATGGCTATTGCCTAAGTGCCTAGGAGATAGATGCTTTCTTCTGAAGGGCTAACAGATTAGAGAAGACACCTCTCCTACTACCATGAGCATTTTTTCTGTAATCCAAGAAGTATGATTCTGCACTTAAGCTCATGAGTTTTCCAGCTTTCTGTCCAGATGAACAACAAGTTTATCTTTACAGACCTGTTTCAGTTATCAGTATAAAATTAAGCATCAGGGAAAGAATTGATTGTGTAAGGCAGAAAAGAGTGATGACTTTTACAAATCCAAAGCACAGAGACAAGGATTAATTTGAAATAGTTACCTCTTTGAGGCAGCCCATGAAGTTATTGCTTACTGGAGACCCAGGTAAATCAGCAGTACTGGGGCTCCCTCCCACGTAAAAGAAGTCATCTGAGCCCAGCATGGTGTAGTCCTCCTGTGTGTAGCCCGTGGTGGTAAGGATGCCATCCACAGAGATTGTCACCTGTTTGAGGGACACAATGGACAAAGAAAATCCCAGCAATGACCTTACAGTCCTGAACAGAACGACTTACCTCCCCTACAATTTTATGCCAGTTTTATTAAGGATTTTGTTGAGATTTGATATGCTTTTTTTTTTAGTTCAGTCAAGCTCTATTTTCTGGTCTGATTTTCCCACAGAGAAATGTTTCAGCATCTGCTTCTTCCCTTTCTGGTGCATCAGCACTCTCAGGCTTACCCAGCAGCCTATCCCTCCAGATGCTTTCCATCTATTCAGGCCAGAAAATATAACTGTCCTTGAAAGACATTTCTCATATTAGCTGATTTATGATTAATTAGAATTTATTTTAGTGATTACAGTTAGTTATGGTTGTTAGTAAAAACAAAAAAAACACTAATGAAGACAAGGTTGGTATTTTTTATTTTTTAAGTTTCTTTTGCTCACAGCACACTGACAATCATGCATTCAGGGAAAGGGGGAGAGGGAACTCACTTTCAATACGTTATGGATGTGCATGCCATGTACCTGAAGAGACACACACCCACCACCCACAAACAAAAGAAAAAAAGAAAAAAAACAAACAAAAAAAAATTTACAAACTAATCCATAACCAAAACATAAGAAGAAAATAAATAAAATAAAATAAAATAAATCAAAATAAATCAACCACACACCAACAAATGTAGTAGAAGCAGATATGAGAAAGAAAGAAAGAAAGAAGATACAAAGCGTGCACACACTGCACTTCAACATGTCATGCCAACATATCTGAGGCCCAGAAAGATGACAGGAAAAAAGCAAAAAAGAGAGAGGAGAAGAAAAAGGAAGAGAAAACAATTTCACACTCGCATGCAATCAAAAATAAAAATACCAAATGAACTCCATAATAACAAAAAAAACTTAAAACCAAACAGAAATGTCCCCAAAAATCTCTAACCACAAACACATGGAGGGTGAAGGTGACAGAAGGAGAGGGTGGGAGAGGAGGAAGTGAATTGTATGTGTTTTGCTTAGATGTTGTTAGTGGTTTTGAGGGAAGATGGAGGAGAACAGATCGAGGCCAGGAGGAGACGGGCGAGTCACCAGACGTGGACATGCCATGCAGAGAGTGTACTGAAACAAACAACCGGCTGAGCTCCTGTTGGCCACGCAGGGCAGAGAGAGAGAGAGAAAGTGAGAGAGAGAGCAAGAGGGAGAAGGAGGAGAGAAAGCAGAGGGAGGGAAGTGGGGGAAAATCAGGAGTAAGAGGACAACTCTGGCCAGTTTGCCTGTAATAGCCATTGCCACAACAAAAGGGTGAGACAAAAAGAGAGCCTTCACCACCACAGACTAGAGGCCCTGCAATGGTTCTAAACTAGAAACCTTCAGAGTAAAAAAAACAAACTAAAAGCCAAGAAAAAAAGCCAAATGAAAACAAAAGCAAAAGAAAGAAATCTAAACTCAGAAACAAGGGACAAAAAAACCCAACAATTTATCACCAGAAAGGAAAAGAAGAACTAAAAACAGAAGTGAAGAAAACAATGAAAGAAATGTCCAAACCCCATTTCCAGAAGAGCTGTGTTAGTTGCTTTTGATGCTCATTTTTCTATTCAAAAAGAAGGGGAAAAAAAAAAAAAAACCAAAAAAAACCAAAACAAAACAAAGTTGGGGGGAAAAAGTGTTTTCAATGAAAATAGAATAAAATTAAAGGAAGCAGTAAGTATAAAGGAGGGGGGAAAAAGAGCAGGTAGGGGGAGGAAAAGGCAGGTAACACACGGCAAACCCAAAAAAAGAGACAATAAGAATGATATCTACCAGACAATGTAGTTTGTTTACCATAGCGTGTCCAATGCCTGAGTGCTTTGCGGAAAAGGGGGAAGAAAGGAAATTAAAAAATAGTGAACAGAACGATTGTTAATTAAAATAACTAAAAGCAAAGATGAGTCGTTAGGGTGTTAGTACATTAGTTGGTTAGTAAAAATGACACATTGCATGAATGGTCTAGTGTTAGTTTTTCAAAAAAAGGTGTGGGGCACCTGAGACACACAAAGTGAGAAAGAGGACAATGTGACCAGGACTCTATGGGGAACCATGCCATCTAGACTGTTAAGAAAGAGGGGGCTGCCTGCTCTTCCCACCCTGGAATTTGTCATTAACTTCAACCCTCTTACCCATTATCCAGGCCTGAAGCAAAGTTAAAGCAGTGCAATACTTACTCTTCAAATGCTCATCAAGGTGCTTCCCTCAAACAAGAACCTTACTCTCAGAGATATACACACAGAGTACAGTTTGCCCCTTCAGCACAAGCCCAACCATGACTCCCATCTTCCACCCACCACCACCCACCAACATGCCAGCTCCTCTTCCAAGCTTCACTACCCTCAAGTGTTGCAGAGTATCACAAGCAGGCCAGTATTTCCTTTGGCTGGAGGATACAGATGAAGATGAGTCCAAGACTCTGTGTCTTCCTTCCAAGTTTCCCAGTCTGCAGGTTTCTTTACAGCAGCTGAGTTTGTGACTTTCAGGAGGAGCACATAACAGTGCCTGTGCTTGGCTGTTTGCCTGTAGCTCACTTCTGTCATCCAAGATAAAGGAATTGAACCTCTCCTACTGTAAGGAGCAACGTGTCGTGGAATTGTATAGAAAGAATGTGTCGCTTGTGTCCAAGTTGAAGAAAGAAGATTGACAAGATTTAGCATCTCTCCTGTTACACTGCATCTCTATTACACAGGAGCTAGGAGAATTTACCAGACAGTTTGGTTTAGTAGAACTTTTTAATCGGTCCCAAGGCATGCAGATGCCAACTGTTTGAACCTACACATTGCTTCTTGTTTGCTTTTTAGCAGTTGGGGAACGAAAGATCTCTATAGCAGATTTTGCATTGTGACTAGCTATTAGCTTCGGTGTTAATAGGGAAGAGCAGCCTGTGGAAGCTCCAAGTCCTTGTTCCAGTGTGACTGAAGTTGGGAAGAACTATCCTAAAATATACAAGCGAGATCTACTCTGCCCCATGTAAAAACTATCTGCTTGCAGGTTCCAGAGTTGTACATTGACTAGGCAAGTAAGTTTGTGAAGACTTTGTGGCATTGAGCACAAAGTCCCAAGGTTATTTGCCAATTGGAATGAAATAATAATACTCTGTACTTGGATATAATGAGCACAAACTCCTGAATTCTTCACCAAGGAAGTCTTACAGCAAATTGTCGTGTTAGTAAATTTATTTTTACAAACAAGGGAGCTGAAGTACGGGACAGGGAGAAGAGCATGCTAAAAATGAGGCAGAGTGTCAGCAGCAGACCTGAAGACAGACACAGGAAGTCTGACCTTCAGTCTCCTCTACTCCTCCTCCCACCAGACCACACTGCCCCAAAGATGCTCTGAAAGCCCCGGTAAAATGCAGCCATGATCCTATTTCTAAGTAAAGGTTTCTCAGAAGGCAGAAAGAGGGCTTAGTTTTAACTGAAATAATAAGATAAATAAACAAGGAGATTTGCTTTGACATTAACAATCACTACTCAAGGGAATCTGTGGATTCACTTGGTTTGTCTCTAAGGAGATTAACTGCTGTGATAGTCATTTGATCTAAAAAAAAGCAGCCCTTAGTACTCTCCCAGCTTAGCTACAAACATTTAACAATTCCAAAAAGTACTGGGCAAAAGTCCAACTATTTAAAGTTCCACTCTAATTCTAGAAACAGCCAAAAAATTATGCAAATCCTCCTCCCCTTTCTCTTAGCCCCCAAAAAAGCAGAGGAAAAGATTAGATGGCATCCTGAAGCTGCTGATAGTCCATTTAGCTGGAATTGCTTAGATTTAGATAATATTTTCAGAATTTCTAAATTATTGCTTTTAATGTTCATTTTAAAGAGAAATATATTTATCTCCAATAAATATCTCCAACCAATTTTAAGGAGGCTACTGATTTTCTTATAAAGCTTCAACATTTAGAGGCAGTGTATTTCATTGGGGCTTTTTGTTTGGTTTTGGAATGTGTTTTTTTGAGGAAACATGAGCACAGCTGGAAACAAGACTTTCAAGTGAACTATATTATACTGCAACATTACAGATGAATTTATGTCAGGAAAGACAGAGCCAATAATCTTTTACATACAAAATTATTTAGGTTATACAAAATTATACTGGATGAATTATACTTTTAGGACTACCATGATTCCTTTGCCTCAAGGCTTCATCAATTCCAATATCTGGGCAGCTTTAGGTTCTGGGTCAATGTCTTAATTTTGAGACAGATCAAAAGTTAAAATCCAAGTATCCAGGGAAAATATGAATTAAAAAAAAGTCCAGACTTATTGATATTTATTGGTTGAACTGTATTCTGTCGTGTTTAACTATAGAATTGGACCCCGAATCACCTCTGCTAATTAAATGTAATTTGATTTGAAGACTGGCCTTTCTTTGGAAGGAGCCCATCCATCTCATTAAAATATCCTCTCTCTTGCCCAGTCAAGTTGGACCATTTAAGAATTCAGGATCACTTAAAAACATTCACTGTGAATAGATCAGGAGGATTAAAAATTTACGGCGCTGTTTAATTGGGAAGAGACTGCTGTTTTCTAACAACCGCCAAAGTACTGCCGTGGTCTCATCAGATATGAAAAGGTTTCCATTTTCATTGTCCACTCCTGTGGACCAATTAACAAATCACTAGCTAAAATACTAAAAAAAGAATGTGACAGCTTTCCATCTACAGTTTTGTTTGTGACCCTTCGCTTTCTGCTTCTTCAAGATCCAAACCAACCCTGACATGAAACAAGGATTCATTTTGTTTCAGGCCCATGTGCCCAACTGGAAATTGATTTCCAATGAAAAATAAAAAAAAAAAAAAGATTAACTAAAATGGCCAATAAGCACTACTGAGATATTCAAGGACCAGCTGTTCTGAAACTATCTAAAAATAAAATTAAAAAAAACCCACATCAAATAAAGCCATATATTTTGACCTTTCCAGACTGACAAACCTACACCAGTTGGTGCATCTCCCTCTACTCTGTTATGGGAGAGCTTGAACAAAATAGGATCATGAAGACCCATCCACTGCATAAGAAATGAAATTTGCAAATTGCATATAAACTATTGAAAACAGACTGATTTTTTCCTCAAGTAAGAATTCCATAGCCTCATGAAAGTTTGATGACAAATTTCTTGTCAGACCCACACATCCTAAGCATATACAAATACAGGGTTTTACATGGGGAAGAAAAAAAGAGTCCTCAGCCTCACACCCAAATATTGAAAAGAAAGATACAAAATCCTGATAACAGAAAAATTATCCACTAACATCTACTAGTAGAGACTGTTTCTGATCCCTGGCACCAGTTATCCTATACTGACAGGCACATTTGATCTTAGCTACTGCAACATGTTACCACAAATTGCATTGTATAAACTTATATTAAGGTATTAAAGGTTGTGCTAATATTGACATTAATGAAAATAAACAGGTCACATTGTATTCATAAATTGATTTTCAAATTTTAGTTTACAAGCTATTTCTGCTCCTCTACCAATCAGTAAGACACCAAATAGCTCCTATTCACCATGTAAACCTCATTTATCATATAGTGGATGGGCCTTAGTGACTTGATATATTTACCAGCTTTCAGAGCAAAGTTATTTAATTTTATCTTATCTATTTATGTCTGAATTTGTATTTCATGAGAAAGGTTTCAAGATTTTAAGACTAGCCTACTACCAAATACATCACCTGATACAGTTGTCTGCTAGGAAAAGCAGCATGAAGATGTGCAAAATTACAGTGGTAAAATCAGAAAAACTTTTCCAAAGTGGAATTGTAGGGTGCTGGATTGATCTGAGTTTGCTTGGGGTTTTTTGATCCTTCCACTTTTCCAGTCCTCACAGCCAACAGAAGAGTCTCAAGGCAGAGACAAGAAATAAAGTAGAATCTCATTATAGAAAGAAGGGGAAAAAAAATCAAAAAGAAGAAGAGAAGAACAGAGAATCAAGAAGACTCAGAGAGACTCCAGCCAATTAATTCCAAAGCTATAAAGTTAAAATAATTACACACATACCCACCAGCCTGCACACCTGCACACTCATATGCACACATAAAAGAAAAGGAAAAGAAAAACAAAACACTTTCAGAATTAGAATTGTGACATCATGGCAATGGTTAAACCAATTTAAAAAACTGAAAGAAAAAGGAGAGAGGTGTAGAGCGTTGGCTGTTGGAAATAGGCTCTGTTCCCATAGTAATTAAATGCAACAAGAATATTACTGATAAGATTGAATCATAATTAAGGAAATAATAAAATATAAAAGGGAGAACAGAAAAAGAAAAAAGGAAAAGGGAGATTAAAGTAAAGTTATGTCACGAGTTTTTATTATTAAATCAAACTGGGAAAAAAATAGAAAATTAATAAAGTGGAAATGAAGATATTGCAGGAGGGATAAATTCCCAGCTACTGTTTTTTCACTGTCCTTTAGGCACCAAGGTCCAGAACAGGTGGAGAAACTCTAACAACACCACTGAGCTCCCCCATTTCTCCACTGCTCTCTCCTGTCCGCCTGTCCCAATAAAACGAAACAAAGCTCTCCCCAGCATTTCCTCCCCCTGGCCATTACCTGCCGCAGGTTGCGCGTCACCTTAACGTCGTGCCACGCGTTGTCATTGAACTTGCCATTGACCGGCTCCACGATGGCCTCGAAGGCCCCGGACCCCAGGTTGATGACCAAGGAGACGGCGCCGTCCTTGAGGGCCAGGTTGACGTAGTCGGCCGACTTGCCGGTGTGCAGGATGAGCCCGTTGCGCTGCCATGTCTTGAAGGACAGAGTGATCTCGTCGCTGCTGCTCTGGATGGGGTTCTGAGACAGGTCGTAGCAGAGGTACTCGGAACCACGGAAAGTGGCCATGTTCTCATCTCGCGCTGGAAAGGAGGGGAAACAAAAGAACTGTTCAGCAGCCAGCCAAGAGATTTAAGGTGATCGTGAAATTTAAGCATCCCACGGCACTGTTAACTATAGAGCTAAATATCAAGGCATGCTAGTAACTGTAGAGCTTCTTTTGTCATATGGCTACCAAGAGAATTAACTGCAGGGTCCTCGGTAGCGATGAATTTCAGTGCTGTGTTTTTAGTTTCACGGCAGCACTGTCACCATAGGGACCACTCAACAGTATGCAGCAGAGCCTAGGAAAAGTACATTTAAGGACTGTTATGAGACATTTCACATCCTTTTTATAAGGATGGAAAGCTCTACTGTTCTCAACACACAACCACCACATATATGTCAATTAAAAACACCCCAACGTTTCGCAAAGATCAGTATTTAGGTTCAGCACTACTGCAATCTGAACTTATCTCAACCTATCTGACAGGAAATTTAAGAGAGACACCAGAACACAATTCTAACAGAGCTACCCCTTTCTTTCAACTGAATGAGAAAACAAGCAAACAGGAGAGGCACATGAAGTGTCCTACAGATTCCTTCTCTGAGAGCACGAGGGAAGCCCACATAAAACATTTTCTCCACAGATATAAGTAATGTTGCTGGTAAACACATCTGAGAACTTTGCCTGTCTGATCACCTTATCTAGGAGATCTGTATAACATAAGCACATCTTTTTCAAACAGCAAAAATAAACATGGGAGAATTATTCACAGCACATAACATTTAATATTTCCTCAGAGAGAAAAGAAATCTCTTATGTACAACAACGAAAGCCATTGCACTAATTTCTGAGCAACTGGAAGCAGCATTTGAATACCACGAATATCCTTTGAGCTAGAAGTCTGCTTTCCAGTACTTGGGGTTCCAGTCACTCACTGCCAGTTCTGCTGCTGTATTGTGTTTATGTGACTTGAGCCAGCTGCACACCCTGATTTTATCCAATGGAAGAAATACAGGATGGTGATAGGAAAGCTTGCAGGAGAGCTGGCTAGTGCCATCTGGGGGAAAACTTGCAACGGAGTCTGTACAGATCCACCCCCCACTCCATACTGCAGCACCTTTCCGACTCCCAGCTGTGAAAGTAAGGCTGAGCAGTAGATAGTACAAGCAGTCAAGCTATCATTGCTTACAAATCACTGCATAAGGCAAATGCTGGTGCTATTTCCCTTGACATTAATAGCACTTTTCTGCTTCATTTTGTCTCATTAAGTAATCCTAATAAAGATTAGCCAGAATTTATTTGTAGAAGACTGAAGGGAAGATACTTGTTGTCATAGCCATTCTTGGAAAATAACTACATGGTAAAATCTGTGTCCTCGCAGCATAAGAAATGGTGATGAAACAGCACAGTACTGCAACTTGTACACATGACATTCTCAAGTGAAAGGTCTGCTTCAAGAGGAGACTCTTGCAGAAGCAATGTGTCCTTGTACTCCTGCAAGCGAACAGCCACCCAAATTGCTCCATGCAGCAGTACACATGCTGGCTCCAAAGCAGCTTTTCGGAAGACCTGTGGCCCAGCAGACAAGCTGAGCTCGAGTCAGCAGTGCCTGCCCCTTGCAGCAAAGGCCAGCTGCATCCCAGGCTGTATCAGCACAAAAGCAGCCAGGAGGCTGAGGGAAGTGATTCTTCCCCTAATGGACACTTGTGAGATCACATCAGGAGTGCTCTGTACAGTATTGAATTCCCACATATAAAAATGACTTCAACATACTGGAGTGAGTACAGCAAAGAGCTACCACCATACTCAGGGTACTGGGGTAGGTGATGTGCATGGAGAGGCTGAGGGAACTGGGTTCATTCTGCCTCAAGGAGTGACAACTCAAGGGAAATCTTACTGAACTCTTTAATGACTTAATGGAAGAACATAGGCAAGACAGGGCCAAATTCTTCTCAGAATTCTGCAGAAGTGAGAGGCCACAGATACAGCTGAATACAAAAAAATCTCATTGTATACAAAAAATGTTTCATCTTGAGGATGGTCAGACACTAGGAAGGGCCCAGAGAGACTGAAATCTCCATCCTTAGAAATACTAAAAACTTGATTAGGCACAGTCCTGATCTTCCTGCACTAACTGGACCTTCTCTGAGCTAATGGTTGGATTACACAGCCTCTGGAGGTCCCTTCTAAATTATTTGGTTCTTTGATCTTATTCTGAATACATTTAACTACCATCAAGTGTTTATGCTTGTACCAGTGTTAAACCAGCCTAAGCACAGAGGGCTGCTATTGGCTGCATTTCTGGGAGTCAGAGCCAAGCACTTAACAGCTCTCTCCCCACACTGAGAATTCCCCTGCCTAGTAACTCCTGATCCATCAAAAGAGAATATGTTACAAGGAAGGTAGACACATGCTCCATGTACCTGCAGTAATTCCCATCAAATAGCCAGTGTCTGAGGGCAGGAGTCAAAACACAATCACTGTGAGTGAGCCTTTTCCCTAAAGCTGAAGATGTACAAAGCTCTGAACACAAGACATACTAATAGGGCTCATTTACACTTTCTCAACCACTTAGATGAAATCTCACTGGTCTACTCAGTACAAAGGAGAAGGCAAAGAGTGGATTAGAGATCTAAACAGTAATTTAAGGCAACCACTGCAGACTTATCAAAACAGAGCAGAGTAAATTCAAAGAGATATTACTCCTACTTTTATCACTGGTTTTAATATAGGGTGCTGTCAACCCACCTCTGCATTCAACTATGTCATCTGCCTGTTTCCTCCAGTCATCTGCTGCTAACCCTTGTCAGATATGGGATTCTGTATATTATCCATCTTTGTCCTTCCTGTTCTTGGAAGAACATCAGCTATTTCTGTTTCATATGTTGTTATAGGGTTTTTCTTCCTTCTGTGGCTGCTCTGGACAGACATTCAAATTTTCAGATCACCACACGCTAAAATCTCTCTGGGGTTCACTGTGAATATAAAGTCCATGCCATGTCTCATAAGCATAACTCCCCAAGGTCAACACACTCTCTAAGAATGTATTCTCAAAATTGCTGATTCCTCAACAATGACCATGTGGTTTCTCTGTCTCATGAAAGGCTTCAGCAGTCAGAGTTTAATATGTGCACTAAAGAGGTTGGCTGTGTATTCCCCAAGCTACAGCACAGTAGCTTCTGTCAGGCCACAGGAAAGGCTTCTTACCAAGCATGGCCTCCCCATACTGTCCCAGCTGTTAGGATGCTCTGACATACACCATAGCTGTGACCAAAAAGCACCTGAAAATTACCAGAGAGCATGGAGGGGGGAAAAGGGACATGGGCTCTTTCCACAATGAATGAGGAAAAAAAGCCCTGAGTAGGCTGCTGGTGTCACATTATTTGTTTATGCTTTCAGACACTCTGGTGACACCTGGAACACCACTGAGCAGTGAACCACTTGTTATTTGTTAGCTCATGACCATTGTGCTGTACAGTTTTGAAGATTCCACAGACTGCACTGTGATATTTATATAGTCTGCATTCCTTAAATAGCAGTAGTGTACCAAGGAGCTTCTGCACAGCAACACAGATAACCTTAAGATGCTACTTGAAGTCAACAGGGATCCTTGGTTTACGTTACATGAAGCAACAGATCAAACCCTGATTTTTCTGGGATGTGTAAACCTGTATATAGCCAGTGATATTTAATTGAATTGATGATCTGGTCATTAAAGAGTGGCAATGCAACTGAATAAAATAGCATTTACTTAAGACAGTTTTGGGATATGTTTGAAACCTATTAATTTTTACATGATTTTCAAGATTTAATTTTTAACTCAGTTAATACTAAATAGATTTACAAAAATCAGTATCTGAAAGCAAGTTAGCACATATAAGCAATCAAATCTTTCATTCCTCTTGTTTGTATTAATCTAAACCCATTATTTGCTTCCTAATTCATTCACGTAACTAAATTCTCTGCAGTAGCTTGGATTTTCAAAGATCCAAGACTTGTACAAAATTCCACATTTTAACTTAAACCTTAACATATTCCTGAATAGAAGCAAAACTCAGAATCTTCAAACTAACATAGACATTTTCCATGAACGAGTAATCCATCACTTTAAAAGGGAAAATGTTGCCCTTTTCTGACCAATCCCTAGCAGACACACCCAGCACATTAAGCAGTTACCATCACCACCACACTGCAAAGCCAGTTTTGCAAGTCTCAGACTAATACCTGTTTAAAACCTAAACCAGCCATCAGCACATATTGAAGGCTGAGTGCAGGAACAGAAACAAAAGCACAACAAAGTACCTAAGAGAAGTTCCTGTCTCTTCTCATCCCTGAAGAAACCCCAGAGCTTGCTGAGTCTCAGGTCCCCTGGAGAGGTAAAGGCCCCAGGATCTTTCCATACAGTATATAGCTATACTGCCTGTTCAGGAAAGCCAGATGGCAATTTCAGCTTCAGTTTTTATGTGCAACGCTGTTGCTGTTCCTGTCAAAGCTCTTTATATAAAGGAGAATATTCGGGATTCGCAGCATCACTAAGAGGTAGAAAACTTTGGCATTTTGATTTATGTATGAGGAAACCAGTGCACAGACATTTTAAAGGGTTTACTCAGAGACATCAAGAAAATCAATAATAGAGAAAGCATTTGAGTTCAGGAGCTCCTATCTCTCCATCCTGGCTCATTCCAGAGGTTCTTATACATTTGTGAAGGGAAACCAACCTCCCATTTTTCTCTAGTCTTTCCAGGCAGCCACCCCAGTGGAGCAAGCAGCCTCCAAAGTTTCGGATGATGCTTGAAAATAAATACTTCATGACTGCAAAACTGAAAACAGCAAACTCTAGAAGTACTCATTTGGCTCAGGGGCAGGAAGTTTAATACTCAACAAAATTAGCATCTCATGTAACAGGAATTTTGGCCCCAGACACAATTAAGAAGTACTTAGAAAAATATAAAATGGACAGCAACTTTCCTAAAGTCTCCTGAAGAAAATCTCAAGTAGCTGCCCTAAAACCAAAGGTCAGCTGCTCACCCCTCTTACCTTCACTGCATTACAGGTGTTCTCTGAGGCAGTCCCTATCTTACTGGGGGTTGGTTTACAGTCAACATCAGAGCACGTCTTCTGTTCGTGAAAAAAGCAAACTCTCTGCACAGCTTCAAAATTAATAACCACTCCATTGTTCAGTGAGATTTACTTTACCTGAGTGGTTTGCTTTGCTTTGCAGAGAAGAGCTGGTGCTGTCTGATAATATAGAAAGTGTCTAACACTTGTCATGCATCAGGTTTCTGCCAAGGCAGTGTGCATTAGCAATGGAGGCAGCAGAACAGCCAGGTACTCCCCTGACCTGCCAAACAGCAGTCAACAAGGAAAATCATCCTTAGAGGAACCCTTTCTCCCTACCATTTAGCAGGTCTCTAACTTTGGAGAATCCTACAGTTAAACAACTTTTCTTAAGAAAAAGCTGCTTCCGAAGTTAGCCAGTCTTTTTATCCAAACAGAGGACTACCAGTGACCATGGCAGAAGGAAAAGAAAACAAAAACAACAACAAAAAAAGAACTTCACCACAAATCCTGAACACTTACAGAAAAGTATCAATATACTCAAAAGGTATTGTGGATAATTAAGCTGGTGCATTAAAGGATAAAACACTGTTATAAGATACATCTATGCAGAAGATCTAACTGCACAGAGGAAAAAAGAAAGCCAGAAGCTGGCACTAGTCCTGCTGCTTGAATGATGGGCCCTCCTTACCTGAGTACATGCTCCTAGAATCAGCTGGGTATTACAACAGAGCTGTGCACTTACTGAGGCTTTCAGTTTACTGCACTAGGCCATCAGCTGTGCTTTCTGTAGCATGACATTTAACACAAGGAAACTTATTTCTGATGGTATGACTGGCTAACGTCACAATCCTAGCAAGTACAACTGAACTAGGTGCTTCTGAGAAGAAATGTTGTGCCTGTACTGCTGAAATTAAAGCTATTCCTGATTGGTAACTATACAGCTGGATAGAGACCTACCTGACATCCCTGTGCCAGCACATATATCTTTGCCTCCTTTCTACACTACTTCTTACACCATAAACAACAGGCCTAAAGTTTTAAAATTCTAACTGAGCTGTAGGAATTTTTTTTGAACCAAATCTTAACAAGTCTGGAAAGAGTCAATTCTACTATGAACCATATGAACTAAGGGGAAAATAGACTTAGAAGCTGTTCTAGAAAATGAGCTGCAACAGATCAAGGCATCATGGGGCAGAACTCCGGGCTGGAATTCCCCATCAATTCTAATAGGAGGTAATTCTGCTCTGGGCAGAAAGGTACTGGGAGTTATCTATAATAGCTATTATCCTCAGTGCTACAGAACAACTAACAAATTATGTTTCAAGTCACTTTCTGGTATTCCCTCAGAGGTCAGGGGAGGAGAAACTGTATGTCAAATGTAACAGAAAATAAGTGAGCCAACACTTCTGAAGGACAAAGTGAACAATTTTCTTAATCTTCAAAAAAAGTTATCTAGTGAATGCATGCTAAAACTTTAATGAAAGCCCTCAGAAGTGGTCTCAGCAGCTCACCCAGATTCATGTCATTAAAACAAACCTCCAGGTTTAGTAGTTTAGTAAACAATCAGGCTTTTATTTTAAACACATGGTGACAGAATCCAGTAGTAGGTCAACAGCAGATTACTGCATCCTCCATTTTGCTGCATTCCTCCTTTCTAGCCTTTGAACAGGAAAAATAATACATCCAAATAATTGTTTTTTTCTAATCTAACCATTCTTCACACCACCTGATTGGATCAGTAACACCACTCATCATACTCTGTCATAAGATCCCATGCTTTCTCCCTCACAAGCACACTTTTTTGGTCTCAATACTCAAAAGCAAATACTGCTTTTAAAAATCTTACAGAGCTTATTTAATTATTTAAATACATTAGACGTAGTCTACAATACATTCTTCAGTGCACAAAGCATCTTCCAAGAACCACCAACAGTGATACTGATATGTGGAAGTTGTGAGAGCCATATCATAGTCTGCATTTATATTCCACAGACTGTAAAGTAAGAACATATTAGTCATATTAATGTCATAATGAGATGACTGAACTGATTGCATTGATTAAACCTCAGAAAAAGAATATGATTTCTAACCCCAAGGAAATTATAGAAATAATTTTTCAGAAGAAAAAGAATTTTTGCTGTTGGAAAAAAAGTTGTCAGTGAAATCACAGAATGATGTTAATGAAAATTAAGTGCTGAGCTGGAGTTCTACAGTAAAAAAATAGTCTCTTAAATGCTTACTAACTTTAAACCATTCTGGGAGAAGTCACATGTTTCAGAAATAGTGTCATTGATTGTTTCCTCAGTCCCCTCATGCTCACTTACTACATCTCCATGACTTATAACTTGGAAGCAGAGAGGAATCAGCATAACTACATCAGAAACAGTGTGGGGAATAATCAATGCAAGACAATAATTCCCATCATGTTTAAGAGATGCAAAGAGCAATGTTAGCCCAAGAGTCCACAGCAAAGGTGAGATGCACTCAATAACCAGTGCTCTTTCAATGCCAAACTCAGATTTTGCACGTAGTGTAGCAGCTCTAATTTTATGCAAACAGCTCTTTCACCTCAGCAGTAAGAGCAAAGGAAGCATTAATGTTTCACCTGAGAACATCAAGTGCCTAGCATGAATCATGCCCTCTCCTCTCTTATCTGCTACTTTACCCATTACCCTTCAAGTCTAAAGCAGAATGCTTGTTAGAAGGTCCTCAAATTTAAGCCCAGAAAAGATCAAGGAGCCTTGGCAATACAACGAATATTCAGGGTTTTTTGTCAAACCTGACTAATCTATTATTTCCCTGTGCAGCTAAGCTCATAATGAAAACAAGAGGAAGAACTGCTTTATCTGAAGACTCTGCTTGAGAGCTCTGGAGCTGCAGGTTTCACCTCTGCCTGTCTGTCTGTGTCCTTGGATGATGCTCTTTGGGCTGGCTCCAATACAGAGGAGCCTCTGACCTGTGGGACTGCAAACCATGCCTAAGAGGTCTAGAACCAGCCCTGCAGAGTGACTTATTTCACCTGATGAATTTGGGCCACTGCGCAGCAAAGACTGAGAGCAAAGGGAAGGAAGAGGGATGATGGTGCTTGAAGGTTTAGGCCAGAGAAAGGAGAAATTTTCCCTAGGCTCCTCACCCTCAAAATAGTTGACATGTACTAAATGTATGAAGCAGATTCCATATATCACCGTCACATAACGGTGGCAGAGCTAGCAGCCTGTTAGAAGCACAACGGCCTTATATTTCTGAAGTATGAGTATGTGCCCATTAAACACACAAGTTAAAGATCTTATCATCTAAGTAAATAAATATTCACACAAATGAAAAGCTATTTTGCTTGTAAATGCTGGGAATCTCCTTTTCACTCAACAGTATATTGCAGTCATTTAACAAAATCACTTCTGAGAGGAAAAAACATAAATCAGTTATATCACACAAAATCTCCTAGTTAGTCCACATATCGAGCATAGACAGAGATTATTTAAACCTAGGTTTCCCAATTATATCATCCACAGTTTCCCTACTCACTCTCTTAACCACGGACTGTCTTTTTCTGAAGAGAAGCAGAAAACAGAAGTATCTGAAGAATTTATTCTAATACTGTACACAAAATAGCTGAAAAACACAGCCATGAAATGCTAAAACACTAAATTTTTTTGCTAAAATGTTTTGAGAACAAAAGTACTAATATTACAATAATGAAAATAAATAAATGACATATGTCTACAAAAGATTATAGCATATGTCTGGTAACATCATTTTTTAAATTGCTCATCAAAATTGATCTGAATGACAAGGTGTGGAAGTCAGAACCCCAGCCTTTTATCCTCAACTCTGTCAATGATTTACTGTGCAACCTGAGGCACTTAATTAACCTCAGCTGTCTCCATCTGTACTATAAAGATAACAAAAATATAGGTTAAGTCCTTGAGACCTGTGGGGAAAGAACACTCTATGAGTTTAATAAAACTCTGAAAACCAAGATATGTTGCATATCTGTGAGGCAAAGCCCTGTACCAATCCAGAGTATATGCAGTGTACAAAGTGTCCCGAGCATCCTCTTCTCCACCTATTTTCCATTGTTTGCTAAACACAAACAAATGTATTGGTATCAGTGTGTGATGTTGCATTCTCTGTCAAAGACACAATAAACTCCAGGTTTTGGTCTGACCATGGTACTATGTACTTAGAGCTGTGCTTGTTCTTTGTGTTCTGATCAGCTAACCATAGGGACTAAAAAACCAATTCTGTCATAAAGTCTTCCTCAATCCAAAATGAAGTTTAAAAATTTTCATTTACACATCCTTAAAATTTCTTAAAAAAACCCCTAGAGTTCCATTTTAAAATGAAATCATGAAACATGTTTATTTTGAAATGAATGATGCTGAATAAATCAATTTTAAAAACAATTTTCCTGAAAGAATTTGATATAGTCATATAAATTCACAATTTGTTTTGGTTGAACAAAGCATACTTTTTCTTTTCATTTCTCTGTACAATTTTGCTACTTTCATTCCCAGTTCCAGAAGGTAGAAAAAAAGCAAGGTATTGCTACAAATTTTGTCAAGAGATATGATGATGATTTGCTGACCATAAACCTCCTCTAGATCCCTCAATGCCAAGCCTGGGTGAGGACAATTCCCACTGCTGCTGTATTTACTTTTTCTTATGCTTTTATTTCACTCTGCGATTTTTATTGTTTTCTTATTTTCCTGAAGCATCACTTTAAAACATAAGGATGCCAGTCACTGAACATATCACCCAGTAGAAATGTTTCCTTACAGGATGAACATTCAGCAAAGTGCAAACTGATGGGAGAGACCACCACAGTACCATGACCATAAGGTTCCAGGTCTAACATATTCACCAGCCCTGCTCTCATAGAGGTGTCTCTACAGGGACATTGCTACCTGGCCCATCTACCCCTCTGTGCAGAGCACACGTGACAGTACAGCAGGGTAAGAGTGTGCAAGCACACAGCTAAGCTCTTAATTCTCCAGCTTTTCATCTATGTATTCTTGACCAAAAGTGCTGTTTCTTTATATAGACCATTAAAAAAAAAAAAAAAACGAACTGAAGCAACTTGCAGGCTAACAAGCAACACTACATTCACTCTCTGAGAGAGTTACTATTCTTCAGCAGCAATCTGTATCCTAGTTGCAATTCCCAATTTCACGTTACCCTTACTCTTCAAGCCTACTAAAAATCAGAAGTCAAACACCAAATACTAATTTTGATTCTAAGCATTTAGACCTGTTCATTACTGGCTGCAGGTTCAAGAGCACTAACATTCAGTTATTAAAACAGGGTGCACTTGGCATTTTTGTTCCCTACCACACTGGAGACAAGGTCTCTCCAAAATTTTCTGACCTTAGTAAAAAGTCATACCATTAGAGAGAAGAACATTAGGTAGCTATCACAGTCTTCCCTACATGTGTGGTATGATTAGTCCTGCTTGGGGGAAAAAACATGAGGGCTGTCAGAGAGTCTTCCAAGACTGATGAAGGAATGAACAAAATTATTTACACCAACACTGAAAGAAAATTGGAAAGCACATTCAGAACAAATGCACATGTCAGGAGCCCAAGTGGATGCAAAATTCCTGCTTTTGTTGAACAGCACTATTTTAGAGAATTGCTGGGAGCTCACAAAGAAAGGGGCAGCAGGGAGAGAGGCAGCACTGCCAGAGGTGAGCGTGTGCTGCTGTGTGTCCGTGGGTCTGTGCTGGCAGTAGCCTTCCAGCAAGCGTCGCGCTTGCTGCTGAGCAGGGAGCCCCTTGGGCATCCTTCCAGCAGGAAGTAGGAGTAGAAAAATGGTTACCACTAATCACTGTAATAACACAATAATGATCCACAAAATTATCCTTTTCAATACCAGCGAGCAGTATTGAAAGCCATGCCCATGGGAAATGGAAGATGGGAAGGAAGGTGAAAAGCAGAAGTGAAGTGGAAGAGAGACGAGAGCAGGGCAGAGCAGCACCAGTGGTATCACAGAGACTGCGGAGATGTCAGCTCCCCACAGCTTCTGTGTTACTGGAGAGTAGGTACATGTGGAACCCCAGCACTGCCAGGGTATCAAAATACACTGCCAAACTCTACTGCTGCCCTTCATTTATGCTCATTGCGAGACATCATTAAAGACCATTTATGGAAGTAGCAGCATCCAAACCCAATTTGAGGCAGAACAATTCTTCTCAAACAAAGCCACAGGCAAGAGCCTGTTACAAGCTGGCAGAGCAGCTTTGACCAGTAATTACTTAGGGGCAAAAATGTGTGCATTTGTATGCAATGAGAAACGTGCTAAGCTTCTGCTGTGTGTGCACAGCAGCAAGTTCAGTGTGTGTTTACCAGGGCAGTGGACATGTATATGCAGTATAGGCAGGACAGTTGCCTACACAGCATATTTCTGTGGAAAGGCAGACAAAGTGCAGCTGAACAAACAATAGATAGACATAAAGAGGAGGTGTGCCCTTTGTTACAGCATGAAAGGAAATGACCTTAGTGTGAAGAGATTTACAAGAGCAAGAAACATGAAAAATCAGGTTGGAGTGGATGAGCTTGCATACATGTAAAATGTGGGATAATTAGCATCCTTATACAACTTACAGTACACATCTGAGGGCAGGAATTAAATGCATCTTCCCCGTGTAACTCCAGGGCACACACATGAGGTCTTACACAGACATGCATGTACACAGAAAAAATGAATGTGTGTCTTGCCCAGGTGTAAACACTGGAGTGAATGCACACAGTCTCAGGTCGTAAGCATAGATGTCCACAGTTCATGAGGATGCAGAAGCACACGGAACTCTGGCACTGTGCATGGGGGTGAGAGGGAGGGTGTGCCAGTGCTTCTGGCGCATGCTCCAACTTCATCCTGGGCTTTTTTCCTTCCTGATTTTGGTTTTTTTCTGCGGCAGAGCAGACTCCATGTCTACAGGGAAGGTGCTTAATGAGTCAAATCCAATCTCTCGAATGCCTTATCAGTTGTGGACAGGCCTGTTTCTGACAGCTGACCTTTCTCACTGCACGCCGCTGAAAAACCCATGCACCACAAACAATTAACACAATGCTGAAAACACAAAGCTGAAGGAAGGGAAGACTCTAGATCACTACAGACAGCATTAAATCAGAAGGAAGAGAGTGATGCACATAAAAATGACAGAAAGCATCTATACAAGGGTTTCATTCTACCTTATTTTGCCACGCACACACTTTATTACCGTCTTTACAGCTTGGCTGTAGCAAAGTTATGTGCAAAAACAAGGGTCATGTAAAAGAAGAATGAAAAGCGTAGAGAACAGGGAACATTTGTGTGATGTATATGACATTAGGCCCATGCCCAAATAAATATATGTCTGAATAAATATATCCAAAACTGATAAAAAGAGCAAAGTTTCTTACTAGAAAGAAAAAGCATACAGAGCAGAGGAGGTGAAGACAAGTATCAGCCTGCCCTCCTTTACCTCTGCTGTTATGGGACTACTTCCACTAAGAAAACACATATTAATACATCTACTAAAAACCCTAAACTGAATATTGCCTGAGTTAGAAACATCAAAAATAATAAAACTGTCAAATACTCCCTTCTAATAATGACAAGGAGGCTTATCCCATGAAGAGCGCAACTCCAGTTCTAGGTAAGCAGGAGGTTGCTTCTTTTGGGAGGCACAAACACCTAAACTTTAAGTGGACTGTCTAGCCAGTTGTTCAAGGGATTTGTTGCTCAGGAAAGGGTCAGAGAAAATCTGCATGTTTTCAGCCCTGCTACCAGCTCAGCATAAGGCTTGGTCAAGCCATACACATTGCATTTTCTGAAATCTCTCTTCAACATCAGAATTTTCCTCAATAGGTACATGCCACCAACACACTTGAAGATCAAGAATAATGTATCTCAGATTTCAGGAGCAGACCCTAGGCACACAGAATTCACATCCTAATTGAAAATAGCAGACATCCATCTTTTGTGCAGTAGTTGCCCTGTAGGTGCAAAAGAGTACAGCCTACCATTATCACATTTTGGTTTTTTACTATTATTTAACTACAAAAGCATAATCTCCAAAATGAACATGTTCTTCCATCTTAACAACTCCTTACATGTTCAAAATAGGAGCTAGACGACACTGAGGAAAGTTCACAGAAAAAAAGGTTTCCCAGAAGCTCCACAGAAGTCATCTGGATGCAGCATCTAATTCATCTAGACACCTATGAAAAAATAAGCATGCTTTTGAAGATTTTGCATGCAACCCAGACAAGACTGACACAGGAGTGGGTTAAAAAGGTACATAAAGACATCTAAGGTCAGAGAGTGGGGAATAAATGTGCCTGTTTAGCATCTCTGGCTGATGAACAGAAAAGGTATTCAGGCAAAAGTATTCCAGTTAATCACTGGAAGTATGTAAGATCTCTTCAAACCTCAACAAATCAAAAAAGATTTTAAGAATAAATATTTCATTATAGTAGAGGTGTTCTGTATTCAAGTGGAAAGAATTATGTCATGATTGTAATTCTTTCTTAGCTATTCCCATGTGGTCTTTTCATATATATATATATATTATATCCATTTATTTCAATGCAATAAAAATTGATTCTTAGTATATACTGTAATTATCTTTAAATACTTATCAGCTCATCTGTTTTCATAAATTTCTGAAATTATCTATGCTATTCAGTATAATAGATAACAGCTATTCTATCAGCTCATTCAAAATTAGTAACTTCATATCATCAATGAAATGACTTTCATATCTTGATGTGACAGCACCAAAAATGAGCCCAGCTGCTTTCATTAGTTCAAGCTACTGCGTAGCACAATCTTATTAAAGCCTTGTACACATTATCAAGACTGTATATCAACTAAAAAACAATAAAAAACAACAGCCAAACGAGTGCTTCTCTTCAGTATAAGAGAAGTATAAGCCAAACTCTGAACTCACTGGCCTTGATAAAAATAAGGAGCAATTTTATGGCAATCAGTGAGGGTATACTGCTGGATGCAAGATAGCGATCATGCTGGTATCTGTGTTTGTGTTATTTTTCCTAAGCCTGTTGCTAGAAGGTCAGAACTGATGTAATTCTTACTCTTACAAGCAAAGCCCAACTGCTATAAAAATTACTTTTCAAATCTCTCTGCAGGAGATGTGACACTGCCCTTGTGCTACAACTACCATTGAAAAATGTGTGTTTCTCTTTCAGTTCAGAAAGGTGCTGCCATTATTTTCCTGGAGATGAGCTCACTCTGGAAGGTCTTGATTTCTGTGGGTTTGGGACTTGGGTTTTTTTTTAATAGCAAAGGCTCCCATTCTAAATGAAACACCAGGGGTATCTGTATATTTTATAAATATTTTTCAATTCCCGTTTTAAAGTGTCCCCCTATTTCCCCACACATTAACAATTCCATTAATCCACTGACACTGTGGTCTTGTCATTTTGCAACTGAAGTCTGGTCAGAGATTTTGGATAGCCAGGATGACAGTGTTGGTCACGACCCGCAGAGCAAACCCTTGTGTCTCCTTGCGTGTGGCCAGCATGAAGGATCGTTGAAGCCCTTGCCTTGTGAAAAACATCACTCTGTTTAAAATACAAGACAATTCTAAAAGTGGACTCTGCCAGTTTGTAACCTCAAGAGCCTCCAGATTAATTGTCTCTTGACAGCTCTCCGGTCAAATGTGCTCAGTTCCAACAAAAAATAAGTGTTGGTGTTTTTTTTTCCCCTGTAACTTCTATGTCTGCCACTACTTTGTAGAATCACAGAGATGCTGAAGTCTTTTTTCATGCTGTCCCTAGCAAGAGAATTTTGTCAAAACAAGTTCTACCCATACCTTAATAATGCCATGATCTATTATGGGACTGCTGAAAAAGGACTGTTGGCAAAATTTGGCCTTCACATTGTAATTTTAAGAGCTTTTCTGTTAAGGCATATGTCAGAACAAGGCATATGTCATAACTTATTTTTTCACAACTCTGTTGGCTCTGCAGAGCTAAAAAAATAAAAGGGATGAAATAATGTAACATTATATTAATTAATATAGTTGATCTATCTAGATATGCATATATATGCAGTTTTATCATTACACATAACTTGACACAAAAAAATTAAAGAAACTTCATTAAATTTTTTTTTCCTAATTTTACACAATTTTTTCTTGTTTGCCATTATACATCAACCCCATAAAAGGGAGTGAACAAAAGGAAACTGTATAACTTAACTAGTCTGGGAAGACAAATGAGGAAGAGAACTCACTGCACTTAGAATACACCAATACTGAAAGCTTTTTTACAGTTACCTGACAATTTGCAACATTAAGCTTTACCATCTGCAGCCCACAGAGGATCACGATTGTCCCTGCTGTTGCCTATACACTTCTTTGGAACATTACGTTCCTGTTTCTTTGTCCTACTGATGAGTTACTAGATTTTGAACCTCTGGGATCTGCTAGGCTTGACCATACCACAATCTATAAATCATAATACATACTTATGCCCTCCTCACCTGGCACTGTCTCCTTGAAAGGCCTTCACAATCAATGCTCGTTAAAAAAAAGTTCTCAAGCCGCAGAGATACCAGCAGACAAATTTTAGTGCTGACCTCAATATTTCATAGCATCTAGTAAAACAAGATTTTTGGCCCCAAAGATTCTGTTTCTCAGTGGGGGTAAATTAAGAATTCATTTTCAAGTTCTTACAAGAACTGCAGCAACTCCATAAAGTTCCTTTAGTTGTGGGCGGTTTATATATATGTGCTAAAATTGCTTCATCTGGCAGCACTGAGGCTGTTCAGCCCCAAAAGACAGAAATGATCCTTGACAGGAGCTGTAATTTCCCACCAGTTACAATTTCTGATAGTCATGCAAGCACGAGGCAGAACAGGCTGTGGTCAGCCCTGCTCATCCTTCAAGTGGTTACAGCCCTGCAGGCTTATAAACCCCCAGACTCCACCTGAGCCTGCTTTTTCACCCCTGTAAAATAGAGTTCTGTCTACTGGTTGTAACAATTACTCTTTCCAAGAGCAGAACATACCTTGTATGTACAGCTCTGCATCAACATTCCATAAGCACCGAGGACTAAAACACAGCTGGGACATGATCTTTCTTAGCGGCAAGGGGAGTTTTAATGGGGCAGGAAGACATTACAGCATGGGAAATTTGGCTTCTGCACATCAAAGAGTACCCCTAACTGAGAGGCTGGGCACTTGTGCCTCTGTGCACCAGACAGGCATGTGGAATACATCACATCAACTCCTTCATGGCAGCTGCCCACATGCATTGCCTTACCCATCAGTAAACTCAAGGCAGCTCACGCCTCGCTGTGAATGTGCTAGCTTAGCTTGCTTTCCCTTAGAATTAAAAGTGTACATGTGTTTGGTTTTTAAAAGGCAAATTCACAGTCTAGCTTGCTTCTAAGTGATTTCTTATTATGGTAATAATCTAAATCAGCCATCTCCCTTCCAGCACCACCCACCTGGTATTATTTTAAATTCTTTCAGCATTTGGGTTTTTCACTGAACTCCTCTCAGACTCTTCCCAAGCTCCCTGAATAATGCTAGAGACGAATGCACCATTTCCTGAGTTGAACTTCAAATGTCAATGGCTCCAGCCCTCCTTCACCTCCCTGGTTGCATCTTCTACAAATCACTAACTCATAAACACAATCCATAACCTGTAACATCTGAGTTTATCAGTTATTTTTCCCCTGCTGCATCTGCCTGCCTCAGGTGTTAAGCTTCCACTGGGGTCGACATACACCTCTGATAAAGGAATGTTTGTCTGCTAACTGCTTCATATTGATGTGTTTACATTGAACACTAGCACAGAGAGAGTGGGAATAACAGATTAGGGAGCAGTTCAAGCAGGTTATTTTTATAACACTTATAATATGCATGTGGTTACAAACTGACTTCATGGCTTTATTTCAATGGGAAAAATTACAATGAGAAGAATTTTTTTACCAACTGGCATCACACCGTAGCAATCAGCTTGAAAGGCAGATACCTTGCAAATAACTCATATTTGATGTTCCTGCTTGCTTCTAAAAAAGTAAAAATGCCCTTATACAGTGATGAATAAAAGCTCAGATTATAAAACCAACAAATGACCACAAGAAAATATGTCCGGTTAGTATTAGAGCATCAAACACATTGTAGATTTTGCCAGCCAGTTTGTTAGATCTTACTAACAATCTCCTAGAGGTCTCTAACTTTGCCTTCTGCTGACTAGTGTTCCTGTGGCCCACGCAGTGCACTGGGTTTCTTACTTTGAAGCAGCCACATGGCTGTGTGGGAGCACATCACTGGATGGGCAAGTTATAAATGGCCCATACATGATAAACAGGTGTTGCAAAACAATCAGCGTAACCCAGTCACTCATTGTCTTAGCAGAAGCCAGCAACTGAACGGACTACTATGGATAGTAAATTCCTCTCCAGAGCAACTTTTTGAACCAGACAAAGCTCTGATGTATGCCCATTAGCCATCTGTATGGCATTTCAATCAAAGATGGCTCTCTTAGCTTCAGACTCATCTCCAGAGTCTAAGTGTTTTCTGTTTAGGCTGTTAACGACAGATAGGGAGCATGAAAAAAAAATTTGAAAGGGACAGAAGAACCTGTAATCATGGAACACATTTTAAAAGCCAGACCTGAGCTTGCCTTATTCTCCTCAATATAAAGCCAGAGGAAGGGCTCCCTGTAGAAGACAGTCTCCGTTGTTTCCCATGAGAACACACACCTTCAGGCGTGCAAGCACACACGCAGCCGAAGTGTCCCCTCAGTGGTGGAGCACACGGAGCAGCTCTCACCAACCTGATGTGACAGTCATGCCCTGCGTGGGCACGCAGCGCTCAGCAAAGCTGGCCCCAGCCCCGCGGGGTCCTGGGCACACAGGCACACAGCACTTACAGGGGCACGCAGAGATGGGTGTGCACTGTGGCACGCCTGCAGATCCATGCACAGTGACACGTGTGCTCTGGCTGCACAAGTGCAGATTCTGAACGTGCATGCCCACACAGGGGCCGTGTATTTGCATGGGCTGGGCAGGGTTCCCTTCTCCCGCTCTCTCTTTTCTTCGTTGAATGGGAAAAGGCTGTCAGCAATTTCCTTCTGTCAGCAGCTGGGAGACACTTTTCTGCAGTTAGCTGCAATTTGTTTCAATTATGTGTATTAATCACAGCCTGCTCCTGATGGGATTCTTCATAAATGAAAAAGTTTAAAAAATCAGAGCTTTTCTTTTCAACAAGCTGATTCCTCTCTCATGATGGCACTTAATGCCCGCAGGTTTGTTGGGAGAGTGGGGGAAAAAAAGGAAAAATAAAAGGGAAAAAGAAAACCTCGAGACACTTCTGTGTTTGATTATTTCATTAATAAGCACCATGGCTTAAGAAGCAAGCAAAGCATGCAATTAAAATGAGGGTCAGTTCACTGTCATTTCAACTGTGGAGAGAGAGCTCTGAATAGCCTTTATATATAAAAATCTCATAGTTCAGAGAAGTGGGTGAACTTACATCAATTAAGGATTTTTGCAGTCCAACTTGCTTTCTTTGAAACCTAAAGCAGAAATCAGTTTCCTACTGTTTTAGTATCTTACAGAAGGGATTCATTTTAAAGACACTGGAAAAAACAGTGAAAAACTGGGAAGCCCATAGATGGGTAAGAGCTGCTCCCAAAGTCTACTGGAACATAACCAAAGTGAGGATGAATGTTATTTTACCACTCAACTGAGCATCAAGCTGCGGTGTCTCAAAGATGCCTATTTCATCTGTGAGTCCTAAGAGGACTTCTGAGGAGCATGCTCTACATTTGCAATGAAGCAGTAAATGAAATCAGGTACTTTGGATGTATGCTGATATTTTGGAAATACTCTGCTTCAATAAGCTCCTCTGCAGAGATATGAGGGTGTGCCAGGACATAAGGCAAAAGGATCTTTCCTTCTTTTTCATTATCTGCTTTCCCCTAGCACTCACTATCTTACCTGCTATTGTAGTAATCAGGTCTCGCCCTGATTTGTCACAAATCATAGTGAGGGCTGACGAGCTTGGAAAACTTAGGAGTCATTGTACAGATTTTACTCAGAGGTGTAAATATTTCTGGGAAACTGCTAAGATTCAAGCAATGGGCACTTAGTCCACGGCCCTGGAATTTTAAATCAAAAATTATCCAAGTACAAAAGTGTAGATGATTTGCAAGACATGATCAATGTATTTTATCAAAGACTGGGTTAGAACACAAGGGAGTCCATAAGATTGGTACTGCTTAAAACTTTTTTGTATGATATTGTAGTATTTTTGTAAGGTATTGTAATGAGCCCTTGCAAAATTTGCTTTCTAAAAATCTGCTTAGCTAGATTTGCTCACTCCATCACACTTAGGGAAAAGAAGAATGATTCTATTCTAGGTCCATATGGCACAATGTATACAATACATCACTTAGAGAATTTAGGCCTACTCCTACCTTAAGATTCAATGCCACAGACACCAACTGGGTGTACAAAAAAATCCATCCAATATATCCCCTGTAATCATCATATCAACAATGACAAAAATCATGAGTGAAGATATTGCTACGCTGGCAGAAAATACAACTTTATTGGTATGGTTTTTTATAAAGGCCCAGGCACACTAACAAAAGCATATCTGTATTCAAATGAGCTCTTTGCATACCTAGGTCAATAAAGTCATAGGTACAAGCAAGTCAGGTCAAACAGGTTCTGCATCAGACATGTTTTCCAGGATGCCAACATCAGACAGGGATTGATGTGATGTGATCCTGGACAAAGCTACAGTGTTAGCTGCAGTAAGTGGGCAGCTGCCAGAGCTCTGCCACATCATGTGATTAGGAACTCATACTGCACAGATGCTGTACATTCTGTGGGGAAGAAGATGATATCTCCTCTATTCTACCCATCAAATGCATGTCTAGACCCTGATGATCGGTGAAGGTCACTCCCATGGATGCAGCCACACCCACATGACTATATGTCCATGAGGATTTCATGGTTCTTTGCAAGAAAATGTGGAGGAGATAGTCTGTACTGAAAAGAGCATGCCTTTGCCTGCATGAACTGTATCCACAGACAGCCCTTTTACTGATGTCAGAGCAGCCTTTAAGTCCAAGTAATGAGTTTCAAAGGTCTCAAATTCTTCCAGCTAAAAGGTAGGTAGGTACCTGAAAGTTTATTGTTTAGTTCAAAGCTTTATCTGCAGAGAGACAGGTCTCAAAATCCTGAGAGAGGATCGTTTGGTATCATCGGTGCCCCCTGTTCTCATCTCAGACTTGCACAAGCAGGACATTTAGAGAAACTAAACCCAGAGCAGTTACTAAGTGAAATTAATCCTGAATAATTAAGATGTGAAAGAGGCACAACATTAGGAAACATTTAGAAACCAACAGAACCACAACCTATATACAAACTGCCCAACCTCTGTGCACTCTGTGGTCAGCTGTGGTCACAAACTCTGGCACTACAAGAAGTACATCCCTTTCCTCTACATCTCCATCAAAAACTTCCATTACATTGTGTTCTATTTGCCAAATTAAAACACAGCCCACAGAAATACGTTGGTAGAAGGCTCATCCAGAAAACTTCATCCTTACTAGAGTTATACTGACATGTGCACACAGACAAAAGGGAGAACTAGGAAGAACATGGGAAGTCTGAAAGGTGGAAAAAAGCCTGGAGCTTCGCAGAACTCTTGGGTTTCAGACATAGCACTTTTCAACACCAGGACCAATAAATCCAAGGTGAATAAAAGTCAGAGAACATGATGGAGAAAGCAAGAGGGAGAAGGGGTGGGGAAAGGAGAAAGAAGGAAAACAAAGAAATAGTGGAAAGCAAAAGGGACGAGTGGAGAAAACAGGCAGAAAAAGGAAAGAAGGAGAAAAATAAGAGGGAATGGGAGAAAGTGATAGACAGAAGGGGAGAGAAATCTCTGCTGGTACAGTAACAAATAAATCCCTGCAGCATGACAGGCGTCTGCTGAAGCATTTCATTTCCCCGCAGCATAATGGTATGTTATTGCCCATTATCTGTTCTGTCAGTGCCAGAGTCGATATTAAATGAGGGGCAGCTGCATTTAGCTGCCATTTTTCAGCTGTCTCTCTGTTACCATGGAGACACACTTGTTTTCTGATGAACCTGGCTGCGAGCAGAGGGGTGCATGTGCAGGAGGGGGAGGCAGGAGCGCCGCAGAGCAGCGGGAGCAAAGGACCAAGACAAACAGTGGAGGGACACAAGCAAGGGGAGGGCAGGTCCCTTGCACCCAAGCACCACAGAGACAGCCATTTCAAACACCCTGTTAATATGCAGAGGGGCTAACAGCCAAGCCTACAGACATTGCTCTGACTTTCACGGATTTCAGCAACTGCTCCTTCATCCCTCAGCCCTTCTCTTTTCCCTCCACCCTCTGTTCCATAACGATGGCAATCCACCCCTTCTCTCAAGTATCTCTGCGGCAACATCTCTAAGACTATTAAAAGTAATGATAAACTAAGCCTCCAAAGACCATGTAGCAGGTTGATGAGCACTGATACTGATAAAATACTAATCAGGAACATGAAGCTCAATGAGATTGGATTTGCCCCTCTTTCCCAACAAGAATTATGCAGCAAGCTGCTGCCACACACAGGTGCTGAAATCTAGAAAACTTCACTCACCATTTTCCTGCTTCAAATGTGACGACATTCCCTACAGGGAAGAAGATGGGAGACTTCTACACAGCAAATTGGAATGGCTCCACTGGGTCTCCCCACACCACCTGCTTAATGGTAACAACTTCAAACCCTGCACCTAGCATACTCCAGGTTTGATCTCTAACTCTTGCCTTTAGGCACACAACCAGCATACCTGCTGTGGTTGGGAGAGCCCATCTCCTGTTCTCCAGTGGCATCTCAATCACCAGTGTGAGAAATTTCTGCTTGAAGTGTTGACCACACACAGGACGAGAACTAAGCAGTCCAGTTCCAACAGCATTTTCAGTTTACTTACATTGCTATAAGCTACTTATCTCTGCTTGAGGGCCTTCTTTCTCTGAACTGCTTGTAAAGAGTTTTAGAAACACTGCAGAGACTGACATGGTAAAAGTTAAACTAATAGATTATATACCTACATTAACAAACGAAATGGAGCCAGGGTGTACTCCTAGACTTCAAAACATGGTAGTTTGCAGTTCTAAATTATTAAAACTATCTCTGATATAATTTTCTCTTTTAACTAGCAGTCTTCCAAATTATTCTAAGCACAATTTAGGGGTTAGGATATGCCCACGACCACTCCCAATGCCCAATTTTCATACAACCATCTTGTTCTGCATGTTTATGAGCACAGACAGACCATCCTGCAATGGTCAGCCTCAGTGCCAGGAAACATTTCCAAACATGCTCAGCTGATTAGTAGAGACAACCAAGCAATCCAGCTTGGAGACAGCCAGGACAGTAGTTTGTGCAGTCCCAAACTGCGAGGATAAAGGTCTTGCTGACATATCCTAGCTCTGTCCACCCTAACTCTCTGCCAAAGGGCTGACTTGCACAATTCTGCTGATCATGCAGCTTGTATGTACGCACAGAACAATGGAGTCACAGTTTCTCTGTAAGCCACTGAACACTTGAGCCATAGGTCTGCTGAGATATATCCTCCTAAATAGATAAATAGGAAAAGAAAGCTAATAATCCCACTCAAGGATAACGGGATACCCGAAGAAAATCACAGCCTCAAGACACAAACCAAGAGCACTTCTGGGGTCTCAAAATTCCCTAGCACTAAATGGGAATATTCTACTGCTACACTCTGACTTGCAGAAAGCCTCACCTCTACATCAGCCATCACAATACCAAAAAGATTTGTTTGGTGTGTAATGTTTATGATTAAGACTGAAGATGCCCAGAGTAAAATTCACCTTTTACTCCTCAAAGGTGAATTCATGATGCAGATATGACATCAGACACTGAGAGCATTCAGCTTTTCACAAAGCAGCTTGCTCTTTAGGTGATATCTACATTTGCCTTGAATTCTGATTTACAGCTTTACAGTCCATCCTTGGATCATGTTTCTCAAAGTACAAACCTTATACCTCCCTTAAATCTCTGCCCTGTCCTTTTGCCCCAAAACCCCAGATTGCAAAGCAACAAAGTCAAACATCTTTGCTAGGAAGTTGTGAGCAGAAGATGAAAAGGTGCCCAGGCCAACTCTGGTTTGCAGTGGAGTATCCCATCTCTTGCTGTTTCATCTCAATGCACGTGAAACTGAAGTAAAAGATACTGACACAAAAGTAACACCAAGAAACACAGAAATACTGAGTATTCTTAACTTTTAAAACTGTAAGTTGCTGCACTTTTTTAGCTTAGAGCATCCTCTTTTCCATGCCCCCTGCTTTTGCAATGCTTTTCTTTAAATCTTCTCATTTATTTGTTCATTCTGTCCAGCATCACCTAACAAATAAACTTCTCAACACTCAAAAACTCAAGTAGGAAACTGTTTTAATAATCGTAAATACTGCAGTACTTTCCAATGAACCACTGCATTATCTTCCAGTGACCTGCTAGTGCAGACTATTTTAGTGCCTGACTAAAGTGAAGTAGTCTTCTTCCCTTATTCAATATATTTGCTTTTTAGAAGCCATTTAAGTCACTGTTTCTCAAGACCTGCCTAGCTCTCCCTGCTCCATGCTAAGAGACAGTAAAAACAAAGGATCCAAATGCTTCTTTGTATTAATACGTAAGTCCTTATCTCCCAATTGGAATGTACCCATACCTTGTCATTTTCTCATCTCTCCTACTCTGATGTTTTTCCAGTTTGGGTCCTCTGAAACTAGACAAAACTTTTAAAAGCAGATTCTAAAGAAACTCCTCAAGTGACATTTAATTGGCACAATGCTGTTGATCTTTCCCACGACTGATATCTGCTACCTCTCGCTATGGCTGTTGCCCAGAGCAACTCTTCATGAATCTTACCTTACTGACCACTGGTTTCTTTTAAATTTCTGATTGTCCCACGTTGAGGAAAAAAAATCTGCCTGAATTGCTTACATGCTATTCCTTCCTTTAGCTTCTCTCCACTTTCGTAACCTTTTGCTTTTAAGTATGGAACTATCTTAAGCACCACACTGAGTACCAGACTGACATTGGATTTGCAGAATCTTCTTTCTCTGGGGGAAGCCTTAGTTCAGTCATCAAAGTCATCTTTGTAGTCCAAGGGAATTTTGCACACAATAGTGGAAACAAACAGCTGATACACACAATTGAAAATATGAATGCTAATGAACTGTTTAATCTGTTAGGTCAATGACACTAGTTTTGGGTTCAATGAGTCAGTGAAGCTGAAGGGAAGAAAGAAATACGTTCTAATATTAAGAGATTTTGTTTTAATGTAATCTCTGGTCAGCAAAGAGTATGACAAGCATTGACACAGCAGGTTTTAAGACAAATGGGAAAGCAAGGGGCAAATTATCCTGCAGAGCTTTCACAAACAGCTCTGTGGTCATTTCAAGGAGTTTTCTAGAATTGTACCAACTGCAATTAGATTTAGTTTCTATAGCACACATTAACTGGTTCCAGAACCTGCCTAAACTGTCCCATTTGAGTTAGGGAACACGTCCAGAAGAGCAAGAGAATTTGCAATGAATTCCTCTGACCACATTCCCCACACCCAACAATTCCACTGGGCTGAGAAACAAAACAACAAAGATGTAAAAGAAACCTAACTGCTAGATGATACAGACAGATCATATTTATTCAGTAACACTTTTTAATCAAAAGTATTGATTTCTAACTCAGGGATTCTTTGTGGAAAGCTTTCTGGCAGACGAAACTAGCACTTAAATTTCAGGGAAAGAAAGAAAGATATCTCTATCTTTGGGTGTCTTTGCAACTTTATTTTTCCCACTCTCTCTTTCCAAAGAACAATACCCATCAGTTTCTTTCCTACAGCCTACTGTCTCAATTCAGCCAGTGAAAAATAGGTATGTCATGTTTGGCTCTACTAATTTGCATTCAGTAGCACAAGGCAAGGCAGCTGAAGATCAAATCCTCAGTGGCACAAAAGCTGCCACAAACCTGCCCCTTTAGCTCTGGCATTAAGGGGCTAGTGCTCCTGGTGATGGTATTCCTAAATCTGATTCCTGCTACTGGTGAAGGAATGGTGTACATCACTTTTCCAACAGCAGGTCTGCTTTTCTGTGCATAAAAACAGGATCCAGCTTTGAGTATTTCAATACTCCAACAGAAGCTGCAACAGCTCAGTTCATAAGAATGCAGGTCCAAGGGGCAGAAATGTGAGAAGGTCAGAGCCCAGTATCACAGACAGCTTTCTATAAAAATGTGACTGCTACAGTTTCAACTATTCAGGAACAGATTTCTAACCTCAGCATCACTGGTGCTGAGCATTCCTCATGCCTTGCCTGTTTGAAGGTCAAGTCATTCAGCTGCAGAGTGGGGAAAGAAGGTTGAGTCCTCCAGATGCTACCTTTTGGCACTTTCCTATTCTTTCCTACTTCATAATGCCCCAGGAGGGAATACTATGTTTTGCAGAGCACTAAAACACAGTCGTGAGGAAGTATAAGCAATGAAGTGTATTTCCATGTCACAACAGAGTTTATTAGCATAATTCCTAATTGTGACTGTTCGGAAGCCCCATAAGAGCAAGAATAATTATGTTTAACAGGCAGAGTGATAAAGAGACAAGATTAGTCAATTCTCTATCATCCTCCTCTTCCCAATTGCTACAAAATCCTTTTTCTTTCATCTGCCATTGGGAAACAAGTACAAGGGAATGTATTCTACAGGAAATAATTGGCTGTTTCTAGTGTGCCCAGGAATCTTCTACCTGTGACATCCTAACCTTAGTTTCCTTGAGTGGGACCTTATACACACTTGTGAGTGGCAGCATAAAACAAACACAAAATTTGGAACTCCACCAGAAGACAGTGTAAAAGAAAAGGCAAGATGCAACTAAGCAGAGGGATAGGGAAGTATTACAATGCATTTCAGAACTGCACACTGTGAAAAGAACCCATTATATTGCAATTTCCACCATGCAAACAAAGAAGACAAAGCTTTTAGCACCTTATCGCAAAGCATCACTTCCTAACCTGCCCCACGTTAATGTGAAGCACACATCAAGCAACACTGAGCCCTTGTGCAAAACTGGTCAGAGGATGACCTGGGGGCTGCTGCAGAGACTGGAGCACAAAGCATTTCTTCTGTTGTGGCAGCACAGGACAGGCTGGCAGCAGGGACTTGCTAAAAGTACAGTTCTGTGGGGGCTTGTGGACAGAGGAAGCTCCTCTTTGCAGAACCCAATTCAATCATTATAAAGATAGTGACCCTCACAAAGGCAGCTCCTTTTGGGTACAGTGGCCTATCTTGGATATTACTGACTTACAAAAACGTGCAGGAGACTCAGGGAAGGGAGTCTGTCTTGGTAAGAAAAGAACTTCTAATAAGGACAAGTCGGGGTCCCAAGTACACCAATGGACTGGGCTGGGGACTGCCCCCTCCCTCCCCCCCTGCTCTCTGCCCTTGGTGTAGCTTCCTCTCTGGAGCCAGTGGGACATGCCCTGCCTGACAAGGACCCTGCTCAGTCAGTCCAATGGCTTGCAGTCCCCAGCAAGCTGTCAGCCCCCATGGTGATCTGACACAACAAAAGATCTTTACATGCTCACTAGTACCATCCACAGCAAATCGAGACCTGCTGTCCCAACGAACATGAAATGATGCAGCTATTCCAGCTAGCAGCTTTAAAATACCCTTCTAATATGCACTAGTTACATTCATTACAGCCCAGGGATAGCAGAACCATTTTACCCCTCTCCTTCTGTCCTTTAACTCCTCTAAACCTTAAAAGGACTTTTGTTTTCAAGCCGACTTGTCAATTAACTTCATCCTCTCCCACAACTGTCAGCAGTTGCAGATTCAGATCAGGTCCAGAACTGTCACCTCAACACAAGGAAAAGCACTTCTCTCCATTTAAACTGCATTTTACATAACCAGGATATTAGCACAGCCAAAGGCTCTGGGGTTTAATTCAAACTTAGACTCTCAGGTGTGATTCTGTTTTGCTGCAGGTATTTTAATTTCGATTAGAGAGAGAAGAGGAACAAAATCTTACATGGTTTTATATGCATTTGTTTTGATTTTTATAGTTGGCAAAAGAGCTATACTAATAGCACAGCAGGGGCTGCACTGAAACCAAAGACCTGGAAAATAAAATATTCTCAGTATTCATTATTTTAGTACTTGCAAATTCCAACAAGATAAGTCTTCTATATGCTTATCATGAAAGAGAAAAAACAGGCACGGATTAAAATAGATTTTAAAAACCCACAATTTATTTACAGTACATAAAGCAAATACATTTGCAAATTGTAAAAAGCATTACCCTTGGAGTCCTCAGAGATTTTAATGCATTGGAACAAAAAGTAGGCATACCCAAATTAAATGCTCAAAGAAAAACCGGGCAAGACACTTTCAATCTGATATGCAATTGCTGAAGACAGACCAACCTGACCCTGAGAGCAGAGCTCTGAAGGCCTGAGTCATAAATCCAAATCTCAGACATCTAACTTTTCACAAGATGTCTGTCAAGTCTGTTCTTAAATCTGGCATGAAACTGATGTACAGACATGGTTAAATCACTTGATCGTGTTTTTCTTAAAATTAAGACTGATATTGAGCCATTTAAAAGCGCTGTGAGATAAATTGCCCATAGCATTGCAAAGCAATAATATTGCCACTTACTTTTGCCTAGTATTAAACAAAAACTTCAAAAAGCACAGACACAATTGTTGCAGTCTTAATTCCAGAAAGAAGAGCAAGTGTCACACTTGTCTATCAGACAACTGGTTAGTGATACAAGGCTGTTTAACTTGTAGCACAAGATTAAGACTTTGCCCTGATTATACAGAAAACAAAAGGGGAAGAAATACACTGCATTCATCTCCTTATATAAGGTTTCTCTTCAGAAATATTCTGCTGAGGGTTAATATAATAAGTATTTTGGGGGAAAATGTTGAAAATTAATGAAGACCAACTCAAACTGAACATCTAATCAACGACAACTGGCTTTTACAATGGCCCTCTTTCACCTTTTGGTAAAACACAGCTCTGCATTGTAGAGCCTTTTTCATTTAACAGTTAAAGATTCCACCATAAGAACAGAACCATTTTTTGACTTTTCAATTTTTTCTACACAAAAACATATCCAGTTCTCTAACAGCAGCATAAATTCCGTGTATTTCTGATGAGCTGTTTACAAACCAAGGTTTATTTGCCAAAAAAGATTAATCAATAATTTCAAATTAACATATGTCAATAACATTACAATTAATTTGCCAAAAGAAAAATGAAGAGGGTAAATGTAATGAACAAAGCATTCAGTTTCCCCATTCCCTCTGCTCCAGATGGAGTGGTGTGGCTTGAAACGAAAGGAGAGATCCCAAAGATCCAGGGGGAATGGTTACCTGATGGGGTCTGTGAACCAGACCCTTCTCCCCTCGTCCCTGCCTTTCAGAGATTGCAGCTTTTGCCATGGACAAATCATTTCAGCTGCTAATTTCATCTCTCCTTTTGTAAAATAGGCCTAATAGTACTCACTTATCTACTTCACTAGGATGCTTCAAGGATTAAAATTGATGTGTCCCTGCTGAAGTAATGTGCTATAATTACCTTGTTAATGTGCCCTCTCTTGGATAGAATGAAAATTGCTTCGCTGCACGTCACAGTCCCACACCAGCAGCAACTTGGGCCCTGGGCAAGCTCAGGCAATTGGACAACACTCCCACAAGCTGATTTCTCTTGTGCAGCTGAAGGGAAAGGCAAATGGCAGCCCTGCAGCCACGGGCTGCAGCAAGTACACTGTGCTTGAGGAAGCAGACTCAAAGTCACTAATTATGCAGAAGAGTGCTCCTTTACAGATCAGTTGGAGGCAAGGACTACATTTCCTGCCTACGTTTGGGTGACCAAGAAAAAGTCCCAAACCTGCTGACATCTTCCTTTACAGTGAACTAGATCCTTTCCTGATAGAAGCAGTGAAGCATTCATTCCCTCTTTTAAACCTATATGTGATATTCAAGTCCCTGCTTGTGCTACAACCCCTTTTCCCCCGAGGTATGATTACTCCCAGCTAAGTGCCCCTTTTTCTTCAGCTGTTCTAACTTCTAAACATGAGAAAAATGCTAAGAAATTATGCAACACTGAAAGAGAAGGTCTAAAATTTTATTTGTTTCAGAGAAAAAGTAGTCACAAGTATCTTTACTACAGATGCACTCTGGCAACTGCAAGTCTGTCTCTACTATCCAGAAACGTGCATAGCCCCATCCATTCCTACAGGGAGAAGCCAGTGAGGCTTGCAGACTGGATATGTCCTCATCCCTGCATCTCCATTTGCACTGCATCGCATTACCTCACTGCCAGCCAATCCAGCCGTCTCATGCCTCTACACTCCCCTCTCTCCCAGTGCCCACCCGCTGCCGGGGCCGCTGATTGCCATGGCAAACACGGGCGAGTCCAGAACATTAGATATGGATAGCAGTTGGCATTTGTGGGAATGCAAATAAAAACAGCACAACTTAATAACCGGCAGGCAAGAGCCTGACACGAGCATCTTCTGCCTCCAAAATTTAAAGAAACACAGAGCAGAGCAACATTTACACATTGAAGAGCATAAAGTTATGTCCAGATAAATAGGTTTTCCTGATTTTACAGCCCATTACAATAAATAGGAATAAGTTGATCCTCCTGTCCCACGAGAAGCATTCCAGGAGAGAAATTCCAAACTGCAACACAAACAACAGTGTTTCAGACAGGTCAAGGCCCCCTAATTCACTACACCAGTGGGTACAAAGCCACGATTGCAAGAAACAAACCCCACTCCTTTGCACCTGGAAAACTCAAATATCCAGCCTCACACAGGAGAATCCTTTGTAATCAACCCTGTTGCAGAGATAGCCAAGTATTATCACTGAATGAGGCTTAGAGGGTCTGCATCTCTTACAGATGCTATTTTACCCGAAGGATTTTCTGCCAAAGTTACAGTGAGTATTTCTATTGTACTCCTTTAAAAAATAAAGAAGCCATTATAAAACTTCATAAAGTATTCAACACACAGCAATCCCTGAGCAGTGATGACTCCACACATTTGCAGTGTGCACGTATTGTTTAGAGCACTGCAGACCTCTAAGACTGGTTTTCCTGCTGTTTTTAAAGGTGGTCAGAAAATGCAAGCAATACTAATGAGGTGAAAGGTGCAGGTTATTTCAGAATCACAGCTGTCCTGGGAACCAGTGGGACCCCAAGACTGAACTCTGGAAAGAACAACTTTTTGCTGAAACAAGCTCTGAAATGGACAGAGGAAAGCTCAGCTGACAAAACTGCTATGACCTCTGTCTATCACAAAAGCTGGTTTTTAACAAAGCCATCCAATGGCACTGAGATGCAAGCTCAGTGCAGCACCCAGGTGCTCACATGGTTATCTCAGCCTGCTTCTGCCTCAGTAGCAGCTGTTCTGATGAGCAGCCCGTGCTGCAGGAGAGAACAAGATTTCCAAGTAGTTTCACACAGGATTATTAATCACTATGAAGATTTTACTCATAACCCACACTGTCTGTGTTGTGACATATGGCTGATTTGCTGCCTCTGTGAGTAAATCTGGTACATTACAACATTCCCTGTGTGCCAAGTGTTTAGCAAACACACATGTTGGCAGCCAGAGTATTCCTGGAAAGGACATGTGTCTTGAAATGAAGCTGTGCCAACTGCTGTTCCATGTCATAACAGAGAAAGTGCCCTAATATCTGAGTTCAGAAGTGCTGGCACAAAGAATGACTGTCATCCAGAAAGCAGAGCTGGAAAAGTGCCATGAAAAACACAGTCAAATTAACAAATGTGTGGGTTTGAGTACATCTGCTTCAGAAGTATCTTCTGCTCTTCTGTTAATTGATGGAAATAAGAGATTTGTGACAACAGATACCTTGGAAACATTTGGCCAGAGGTCAAAGGGATAACAAAGCAAATGTAACAAGGCAAAGAATGTCAAGTAATTAGTATAAAAATATTGAATTGCTGCCCAAAAGCCATGAATGCAGGTATCAGAGCTTCACACAGATCAGTGACCACTGCGGCATGTGCACCTGTATTATATACAGCTACCTAAATACTAATACATGCTTGAGAAGCTGATGTCCAAGAGTACTTAGAAAAACAAAAGTGGCAAGAATAGAGAAAACACTTATAAAATCCAGAAAAATTAATAACTGGATATTTGGACTGCAAAGTACAGTCAGGTCTTAACATGATGCATATTATAGAAACAAAATAATCCCAAATAAATCCAAATCTCAGAATTTGTTCATCTGATTTTTCTGGAGTCTTTTGGTTCAAGAATCTATTTCTGGGATAATCAGTTCTTATCCTCCCTTGCAAAAGTTGTTTCCCGGTATTTTCTGAGTATTCTGAGAAAAGCGTATATTAACAAAATTACAGCTGCTAAAGAGTTCATCATTTAAATTTGTGGGTGTTTCACCACTGTTACACACTGTGAGCATTTGGTAAATGTTTGGAAATAACACCCACAGGCTGGAAAAGGACAGTTCTCTGACACTGCTTACAAAAAAAAAGGAGATATTCCTAATAATCAGCAGCACAGGGACTGCAGACATGTCACTATTTGCAGTTCTACTCCATCAGAAACAACAATGAAACACAAGCATCAGCTAAGACTCTCTGCAGTTTTATAGCACCAACTATTGATATTATTAAAGAAATGGAAAGAGAAAGAAGAAGCTGTCATGTTGGGTTTTTCTGCATGAAGCAATGTGGCAGAAGTTATGTGCAGATTGTGGATAATTTTTTTGTTGAAGGGTAGAAGATACTTTCTCTCCTTACCTAAATTATGTTATTCTCTCTAGACATTTGCAGCAAGTTGTATTAAGTAGCTGATAACAAGTTAAACACTGCAAAAAACATCTATGTGCAATTTCTGCCTGCCATTACCAGTGACTGACAGGCACCGTTTCCTGCATTTCAGCACACATAGCTGCTGCTGACTTTTAATTGGGGCATTCATTTTGAAAAGCTGAATGATAACATTATCAAGAAGGAAATACTCTGGAAATAATGAGAGAAGGGGAGTTGAAAGGATGGTAATCAGTGCTTATCCAAACTATCTTCATCTCAGGTAGAACCTAATTTTCTGAATCTTCTCCCCCCACAAAGGGCTACCATGGTGTTTCTCCTTTCCAGCTGCCACAGGCAGCAAACATCCATCTGTACTGCCCATTTCCAAACCTGTTACGCTCTTTGAGATTCTCTTTTAATTACAACCACTAAAAGTTTTCATCAGAACTTTAACCCAGCCTATAAATTTGTTCAGAACTCAGAAATCTGTACTGACTAAGTTTACAGTTTGCCAGAAGCCTGTACCTGATGCATACAGCATACTAATACAATTAAAACTGCAAGTCAGATTGAAACATTCATCTAAAACCCACTAGAATTACATTTTTCTAACAAAAAGAAGAAATTGCCTGATGGCTGAATTCACCACTAATACAAAAACCACCTGCTGGCATCATCTTTACCCAGTGCATTGTAGGATACTGCCTATTTTACCACCTAAATTGCACCCCGCCCCTCCTCCTTAAAGACCAGTAAATCTTACCAGAAAAATGCAGATATTAATCATTTGTAATTTCCCATCTTTTCCACTATATAGGCCAGTTGACTTCACCTGACATTTTGATTTCCAGAGAAAGATCCATAGTTTCAAATATTCATCTAGACCTAAAAGAACACTTAGAGCATTAGAATTTTTATTTAAAAAGAAGCCACATTTAGAGGAATAGAAAAGGAATAAGCTACCTAATCTCACATGACAGATTATAGGGTTGAAAGTGAACTCATTTTTTCTCTGAAGGTGCCTGCCTTTCAACAGCACATTCCAACTGGAACATTGCACGCACTTTAAAACATTTATTAATCTAGTTTCATACAATTTACAACACCTATGGGCTATTGAAAGCCATAAAAGTATTCACACATGAAGCAAAATGATACTGAGATACTTGTCCAAAATTTTAAGCTGAAATTAACCAGAAAAAGGCAGATCTTTCTGTCCCAGAATGTGCTTTAATGACTGCCCTTACACACAGCTTGGTTGTTCCCAAGAAGGATCAAATAATATCATGTTTCCTGTATTAAGTATCTTTCACTGCAATGGAAATTCATTGCACATACATCTGTAAGTGGAGGCAAGTTATAAATAATTAATATGATTACATGCAATACATATCAAGCCTGCAACAGATTATGTATGCCAGTCTCATACTGCATCTGCTGGGACAGCGTAATGTGATTTAGCAGATAAAACACACTTATTATTTAAAAGGGTTATCAAATTTTGAAGCTACATTAAATTATACATTGAGTCATTGTGTTTGTGGGGGTGTTTGTACTCCTATAGCTTCGGTGCACAAATCAATCATGTTTCCTGTTAATCCCCTACGCGTGCATAACCCAGAGCATTGGACTGCAAGGAGTCAAAGCTCAACGCAGCACAAAAATAAATGGGTTTTAACACGCACTCTGAGCTTGGCTCTAAAGGCAGGATAGACATACTATGGACATTTTCTAGTAAGGAATACACAATTCCAGATTGCATTATACCCCAAGTCTGCACTGCTGGATCGCAGACTGAAATCACATCTCGGCATGCGTGTGCACGTGCGCACGAGAGCGATCTGAGACGCACCCACTTCTGCTGCACACGTGCAACATCCCCTCAGCTACACCAGGTGCTTGGTCTTCACCCAGCTGGGTGGCTGCCTCTCCATCGTGGAAGCAATACGTCAGTGACCACTCAAGAGAGAGCAAGTGCTTCAGATAAAAAAGGAAACAAAAGAGCCCCCTCTCCTTGTGTCACCCATTTGTGGTATTTCTGATCCATCTCACTTAATAAGGCCAGGTGAAGGCTTCCTACACACAGTTCTGCCCATGCTCTGCAGTCATAACCTCCATGCCAGTGCTCCTTTCTCTAACACAAGGTCTGTAAAGAAAAGTCTGATAAGTTTTCTAATATGTGCCACCTGGGACACAGCAACCTCTTTTCGTTTTTCCCCCTCACAAGCAAGAGTCTGGGTACTCAGGTCTTCTGATAATAAAACATCTAGATCTTTGTGATACTTGACCTTTTATGCATCTGATTGAATAAATTAATGTCAATCTAGTCCATTCTACATTGTCATTACAAGAGAACATGAAGGCTTTCACCCTGAAAAAGTGTTAAAAATCTTTCACGCAGGACAAAGGTCGTGTGTACAGCCACTACAGTATACACACATCCCTACCATAATCCCATTAACTCATAGAACACTTTTCTTCTGAGTGTGTTTGTATATAGTCACTCAATTTAAGAAGGCATCAGGAGAAACAGAAAGGATTCTTAAGAGCACAGGGTGGCAGGGAGGGGTGGGAATGGGGAATAAAATTGTGAGACAGAAGAGATGACCTCTATGCAGAAAACACTTGATCTATCCAAAATAAAGGATAAGGTAGAAGCACAGGAAACAATGAAGCATCATATAGCATCTGTCACACCTTCACATAGCAGGAACAAGAAAACTGAGATGTTTTTACATGATGCACAGGAGGTTCCACACCTGTGGAACTCACTACTACAGAGTAACACTGAAGTCCAGAGGCCCAGCAGCACATAAAATAAAGCCAGGCACTTAAGCAGACACCAGAAACTGCTGTAGTCACAGCATGTACTTATTAAATTGTGTTTACACATTTCTAGAAAATACACATTAACCCTCTAAAACACATGCAGAAGTACTAAGTTAGAAAAGACAACTGTAAATGGAGTTGTCTGTCAAGGGTGACTGAAGTAAGAATGACCATCTTCAGCTGCTCTTTTACATGTCAATTGTAGCAGCATTGCTAATATACTAATTTTGATAGCAGTCTGAGAAGTGTCACATCTGATGGTCTTCGCACCAAATTGAAAACCGACATTTTTCCTCCCTGAATGTTACCTTTGCTACTGGCATTTATTCTGTATTCCTCCAGATGACAAATGAGAATGTCAGGTCACAGCAGTGCACCTGTTTTGGCTCCCCATTACTTCCATGCTCACAGAGAAGGCTCTCCAAGTTAATTACTATGCAAAGTGAGAACACAGACAGACAACGACAAGTAGCACAGAAGTTAATATATTTGGCTTTTTTACTGCACTGGGACGGTCTGAACTACCAATAACCTCTTCTGCACTTGAGCTCAGCTCCACCATGCCCCCTTCCAGATCCCACTCCCTTTCTCTGCAAGAGCCTTGCCTTCATCTTTACACTTTTTCCTACAACATTAATACTTACTTAGAAGGAAAATGTGAACAAAAGTTACCTAGTAATTTCCCAACTGACTACCTTATCCCTAAAAAAAAATCATATTCTCATAGGAATTACAGGCCAAAATCTCCAGTGAGATCTGGTGAGCAGAGAGGATTAAACAGCATTTCTTTTCCTAGATCTGTGACTAATCACTCCATCTCCCCTTAAAAATAATTATGCATATGTAGAAAAACGAGCCCAGAAGAGATCAGCACAGAGAAACAGAAACTCCACTCAAAGGCACTGATCCATCAGTGCTCTATATAGTCAAATGTGAGTGAATTTTAGGTTTGGTTAGGGACTTTTGGGGGAAAGAAGGTTTGGGGAGGTGAGGGTTGAGGTTGGGTTGGTTTCAGAGTTTTGGGCTGTTGGGTTTTTCTGTTTCAGGGGGTTTATGGGAAGGAGTTGTTGGTTGGTTGGTTTGGTTTTTTGGTTTTGTTGTTTTGGGATTTTTTGTTACTATTGGTGGCAGTGGTACTTTGGGGTTGGCTTTTTCAGATGTTTTTGTATCCCCTTCATAATTTGCAGAAGCCATCCACTCCAACCTTCCTGGGTAGATCAAATCTCTGTGAGCTTGGCCCACCAGTAATCTATGCCCAAATAAAATAATGTCAGACAGCACTATGGACCACACTCAGCAAGTCCTATATAATTAAATATCTTCCGATTAATATCTAAGCATTCCTGAAAAGTAATATTCATAGTTTCACATTCACCCAGTGGTGAATTATCTTGTAGAGATAGTAGATGGAGTTTGAGAATACATAAGAGTGCCTGAAGTTATGCAGATTTAGAATACCTTAATGGTGCATATACAGAATATAGAATTTTTAAGCTTCAGAAGATGACTTTTTGGCAAAATTTATTATACTGGCATAATTATATTACCCATTGTTACCAGAGAAAAACACTGGAAATCAGACCCTTAAAATTCAATCTTAACAATGGTCTTCCAAAGTGTGTATTTCATGATACATGACAGTGTGACCTCCTGGCAGTGAAACTTGGAGTCACTGGCCATGGGCCCTCAGAAAGTTGGGTGAAGTCTGGCTGCCAGTCAGACAGCACCAAGATAGGAAGCCACTGAATAGCTGTTGCTCTAGAGGCACTACCATGCCATCTCTATAAATTACTAGTCAAAATATATTTACTTTTGAAGGAATTAATTCACATTTTCTATGAAAATTTGGTTTTGTGGCTTTTTCAACAACAACAAAGAAATCTTGGGTCAACAGTGAATCTTTTTGCATTTTTTCCATTGTGAACTAAGTTTATCTGAGATTTTGAATGTCACTTTCTAAGGTTCCTGAAAATCTTCCTATTTATGATGCTACTACCACTTTGCCCCATAACAGCTGTTGGGTGTGAGCTTTTGACATGCTGGAATAGACTGATGGATCATTCAGCACCATCTCTGGGTTCTGTCCCACTCTGGTTCACTTGTGGGTTTGCATTTGAACAGGGAGAAAAGTTGACTTGGTGACAACAATGAGCAGTTTCCTTCAAAAGGTTCTAGGAGCACTACTTCTCAGGACATTAGGAATGAGTTGAACAAAGACAAGGAACAGAGGCAAAAAAAATCATGACAGGTAATCTTAATTGGCACATGTTTGTAACTCCGTGGTACTTGCAGTCCCCTGCTCTTCACAGTCATGTTCTTTCCACTCCCCTATGCACAGACAGTCCTTGCATCTCTCTCAAACAATCTTGCAATGCCTCTCACTGGACACTGAAACTTTTCCTTTCAAAATACACAGGAAAGGATATGGATCTTCCATGCTGCTGAAGCCAGGCTACCAGTCTCTTTCAGAAGCATCACCACATATATCTCTAAAGGCAGTCAGTAACTTCTGCACCTCATAGAAATATCATAATACTGCTATTTTGGCCATCATACAGAACATCAATCTAAAGCCCAATCCACTGAGGTAGGTAGTCCTAAGTCCATGGTTTTCTACTGAATACAAAATGTGTTTCCTGCTTACTCACAGTAATGTTATTTCCATGTTTGCAAGAGGAATTAAGGGACTTGGGCTTCACTGAAGAGGAGTCTGGCTTCAGACCTCTCAAGTTCTGCGGACAAGAACTAAGTGTCCTAATTCCTGTATTAGGATGAACAAACCTGGGAAAATCAGCAAGAAAAATAATAAAACCCTCCAATAGGAGTTAGATAATGCTGTTTCCTTCATAGTAATATAACTGAAGACATTTTAACTATTCAACTCAACACTCAGAGATTTGTCCAAAACCAAGCAAACCACTGGAAATGCTTGTTTGAACACAGAATGCCTCCCTTACGCTTCTATTTTCTACTTTATTACTTAGTCACATACTTTCTGCTATGTCCCCTTAGCTGAAACGTTGCCCACTATTGCAGAAATGCTACACAAGGTCCTGTGGGTCATTTTTTCAACACTGGGGGACACGAGGGGAGAAAAATCCAAGTTCTCTTGAAACAATGGCAACTTAAAAAGTTAGAAAAGCTTTATTGAAAATTTAAGTTGGTGCAGGGCACTGGACCATTTCTGCTTTTCTGTGGAGGACTTAAATTTAAGCACAAACACATTGTACATTTTATCCAATCTCAAACTTTTTAAACCCATGAACACAAACTCTGATAAACATCTCACTTAGAGTCTGGAAGTATTATTTTTGAAGCCTGGAAAGAGAAAGTAGTTTCCCTATAATAATCTTAGAGGCCAGTGGCAGCATCTGAGCCATTCCTATGTCTACCAAAGCCCTGGCAGCTTTATTTTTCTTCACAGCAAGTGGTTGGGATTTGAGTTTGCTAATTAATGCTGTGGCATTTGCTCTTGTAATGCTGCAAAAGATGCAGGTTAAGGCTAGAGAGTTCAACAGTCACACCGCACAGCGTGTTGGTATTTCATTGGAAATACACCAAAGTATTTACTGTGCCAGGAATCTACTCAGCATCATAGATTAGGCATGACCAGTGTCTTCAGAAAGATGAGAGAAAGACTACAAACAGAACCTTCTATGAGTACAAAAGCTTTCCATCTGGAAACCAGGAAATAAATTCATACATAAATTTGAAACACTATGCAATAAAGTGATCCACCTTCAGCGGAGTTTAGCAAGTACAGCTCCGTGTCAGGAGAAATGGCAGATATGAAGTGTAATCACCTTTTTCTTCCCTCCAAACTCAGTGTTTTACAAACTAGAACTGACATGTGAACAAAGAGACTGAAAAAAAAGCAGGTTTTATCACCACAGCTTGTTTGAAAACCCAGCCTACAACGAGCTGGAAAATGCAGGGGCTGCTAGACTATGAAGCAGACCTGAATTAGCAGTGAGAGCAAGAGCTAGATACTCTGCACAGCCAGTTTATGTGCTTTTTGCAAAAAGCTTATATGCCTCTTGCAAGAAATAGACGTGTCCATGGAAACAAAACTGCCTGTGCTATTCTGCATCCGAAGGCCTCATGGCACTTTACAAAAGAAAGGAGCACCATTAGCTTCCATTTTACAAAGGAAAAATCCTAAAGCACAAAGATTAATCTCAGAGCAGCAGTACCAGAATTCCAATCATGCTGTCCTTGCACATGCAGTTATTCTCAAATCTCTCTTTTTCAAGTATGAAGAAAAACTATTTCTTCAAGGCTTCAGTGGACCTGACCAAGAAATAAATGCTACTTAACCCAAAGAGGGAAAGACATAAAATCTAGAGAAGCTGAACAGGTTAATCCAGAGCATTGCCAGCAAGTCATGAGAGGTGATCCTGCCCCTCTGCTCAGCCCTGGTGAGGCCACATCTGGAGTGCTGTGTCCAGTTCTGGGCTCTTCAGTACAAGAGAGAGTTGGAGCTCCAGGAGTGGGTCCAGTGGAGGGTAACAAAAATGCTTAAGGGACTGGAGCATCTCTCTTACAAGAAAAGGCTGAGGGAATTGGACCTCTTTGGCCTGGAGAAGAGACAACTGAGAGGGGTACCTGTCAATGCACACAAGTATCTGAAGGGAGGGTGCCAAAAGGAAGGATCCAGGCTCTTCTCAGTAATGCCAAGCAATAAAACAAGAGGCAACAGGCAGAAACTGATGCACGGAAAATTCCTACCCAAACATGAGAAAGAATTTCCTTACTGTGTGGGTGACCATGCACTGAAACAGGCTGCCTTCTCAGAGAGGATATGGAATCTCTGTCACTGGAGATCCTCAAGAACTTGTCTCCGGACACAATCCTGTGCCATGTGCTCTAGAATGACCCTGCTTGAGGGGAGAGGTTGGACCAGATGACCCCACTGCTGTCCATTCCAACCTTACCCATTATGTAATTTTTTCAAACTACCATGCGAGTTACCAACGCAGGACTTACATTTAATTTAAACAGCTGTTTAATATATCTTAGAACAGTCTTTGGGAAACCTATATAATTGACATCTGCTTAAAAATATGCATTTAATATAGCATTGAAGATGTTATCCACATTATTTGATCAGGATGCTGAAAAGACAATGTAAACGGCACAAACGTGCATCTATTGTGTTTAGAGAGAGTACCACCACAGACCACATAGCTCTACCCTGTTTTCTCCCTCTCCTCCTTTCCTGATTTGGATCTTACTAGAAAGTCTGAGAGTTGCCAAACTCTCATCTCCAGCACACTGAGCTGCTATTACCATACATCAGTTTCTGTTCACCCCCTGTAGCTTGGTTTTAGCATGCTGCAAAATTGGGAGCTCACCAGTTTCCTCTACATGCCCGAATAGCAGCACAGGAAGGCAAAGGAATGATCAGCTCCCCAAGACTATGGTTGCCCCATCTCTCACTATGAGAAGCTACTCTCAGTCATTTCTCAGTTTGCCAAGCTATAAAAACACACTTGGCGGGTTCTACAATTTTCTGTGAGGAAGCTCTAGGATTTTCATGCTTTGGAACAAAAACTTGAATTTAGCAGATGCATAGCATGGGTACTCAGGATGCATCTTGTAGGCCAAGTTCTTCTATTAGAAGAAAGTTCTTGGCAAGTATTACAAGTGCTATTTAATAGCATTAATGCTCTGTAGCTGTGCTCTAGGATGGAACTTTCACAGACTTGCCCTGGCAAAATTAGTTATTTAATACCTTCTTAACCATAGAGAAAAATTAAGATAGTTTCATACAGACTGTTGCCATTAAGTTACTCCTTGTAGTTTTGACCATAAATCTTCCACCTCCCTCATCTGCAGAGGATCTGGCAGTTACAAGGCTGCCATAAACTAATTAAACTTTGAATCCTGTTGAATGCAACATCAAATCTCAACATATGATTTGAAGTCAAAAACTTAGGATGCTCATTCAGTACAATGAGGATTGAGGCCAAATCCATCTCCTAAACCATGCAAGATTTCAATGCTCTGATTACAATGTAATTTGTTTTTCTAAGGTGTACAGCTGATGTCTGTCTCTCACTACTTCAGGTAAGCATGTCTGCTTGTCTCTCACTTCTTTGAATCAATGCTAAATAGGAACATTTTTGAAATTGCAAATAAATTTAATGGAATTGCTTCCTACCTGGTCATCTGCAGCATTTACAACAGATAATCTATGGAAGCAACTGACAATGCCAGCCACACAATAAAAAAGGAAAAAACCTAGGATGACAATCCCTAGGGGTGTTGTACCTGATGAGGGTACATCCCTTTGCCCATATAATTAACAAACATATTAAGTAACACTGGTCCCAATACAGATCCCTGAGAGACAGTACTCATCACTGATGTTCATCAGGACTCAACAATTGACCACTACCTTCTGGATGCAATTGTTCAAATTGTTCAGACATGTTGTTAGCCACTGAACAGTCCACCCACCAATTCTGGTTAACTTACACATAGAAGCCCTTCTTGCTATTCTTTGAGTCCCTTGCCAGGTTCGGTTCCAGCTTCATCTTGGCCTTCCTTATCCCCTCCCTACACAACTGAACCTCGTCTCTTCCCAGGCTGTCCTTGTGTCCACTTTCTGTGCATTTGCTTCTTTCCCTTTGGCCAGCAGTTTGACCAGAAGATCCCTACTCAGCCATGGGGGTCTCTTGCTTTTCTTGCCCAATTTTGTTCTCCTGGGAATTGCTAGCTCCTGCACTCCATGGAAGACTTCCTTAAAGATCTACCAGTTCTGTTCCACTCTCTCCCCTGAGGGCAGTCTCCGAAGGGACACAACTTACCATCTCCCTGAAGAGCTAGAAGCTTGCCTTCCTAAAGTTCAGGGGCATAACTTTATTCCTTACCTGACCCATACCCCTCAGGACTGCAGACTCCACCAATGCATGATCACTGCATCATTAATCACTTTTGAAGCTGAACTAAAGCACAGAAAAAGAAAACCTCTTCATTAAAATCACTTAGCTGCCAGTGCTGGCCATAGAATTCTTTTCTCTACTGTTACTATGAAATTATTAATAATAATGCGATTCTTACTATAAGGGAGCAACTGCAATTCATATGGTTTAAAAAAAAATGCAACAAGAAAAAGGCAGGAAGTATTTTAAATGCTGCTGCAACAGTAAATATCACCTCTGGCATATTTGTCCTGGAAGAACAGAGCACGATTTGGAATACCTAATTGAAATGTGCTACAGGAGATAAGGCTTGCTGCAGAGACTGACATTTAAAAGCAGGAGACACCAAACAAGACATGAAATATCACTGTTGCTGCCTCAAAGCAGAAAGACACTTTCACAGAACTGAAGTTTTCTCCTACTCACCCCTTGCCCCTCCCCTGCTGACAGACACAGCAAGCAATTAACCCTTTCCCTGGTGTCAGCAGGGAATAATACCACCCCCACAAAAATATAAATGTTTCTACAATTTCATGTAGTTATTCCCTCCTGCAAATCACGCAGCCCTGCACAAAGCAGCATGTCATCCTTCTTCCCATTCCTTCTGTGCAAAATCTTGTTTCTTCCCTGACACACCAACCAGGCTCTCCTTCTGCCTAACCCTGCATGGCAGCATGTGCAGCCTGTGCCTTCTGGCTTCTGAGTAGAAGAGCTGGTAAACTCCTCCTCAGCTGGAATGGAATCTAGGGATAGTGCCAGAATACAGAGCTGAGAAAAAAATCCTTGGCACACAAGGGATATTATGACATGTTTGGCTACTCAAGCTTTTGCTGCCTTAGTCAGAAGAAGCACTGGTGCCTTTGAATCATCTGATCTAGTGTTGTGGACAAGCAGCATGGGACATAAATCCAGCACATTCCATAAATGCAGTTTGCATCAACAACACTTCAAGCAAGGACTTAATTAGAAAGTTACAGTTCATTAAAACAGCATCAATTAGCTTTTTCAACTACATATATTTTCCTATGCCAGGATAGCAAGGCAATGATTGGGATGCATATCAGAACCAAGCACCTTGTGCTGCTCAGTGAAACATCCCAGTGTTGTTGAAGGAACAGCCCTGGTTAAAAAGCTGGCTTTGAAATAAATGTTAGAAAATATGCTGTGAAGTTTTTGAGCCATTAAGCTGTTCATGCCAATAGACTGATCACTGGTCTGGAGCAAAATGGGAAATCCTAGCCCAAGAGAAGATGTTTTTTAATTTAAGATTTAGATTTTTCATTTCAGGTTATCAATCAACACTTGCTTTCATACAGCACCAGTTGGTATCTCCTTGAGTCCCTGAAACAGGATGGGTCAAAGAAGGAGGTTCCTTTTTGTTGAACAATACACCATGTGGGAAAGGTCCATGGTGTCGTCAAAGAGACTCAGCAGACCCGTTTTCCTGGAGCTATTATAGTCACTCCTGATAAGCAAACAAACAATAGTTCTATTCTTCCTCTGTTTTCAACTCAGACTTGCTGTGTAGGGTGTCATTCCTCTCCATGTTGTAGCACACACACCGTACTTCTCTTCCATTAACCCACTGTGCCCAGTTCTGGAGGAATTTTATCAATAAAACCCAGTACAAAAACTCAGTGAACTCTGTGGACCCTTGACTAGTGCTTCCAGGTGGAAAACTTGATACACAACAGAACACAGAAGAGAAATGCTCAGAAGGCTCATCAACCCTTATCACAGCATTTCAAAGAAATGTGATAGAAATACTGCTTATATGAGAAATAGCTCCTGTGGTGCACCCCTGCCTCATATTCAATAGTGTCCCAAATCAAGGGTGGTTTTTCTTGAGAATGCTTTAACTGTATCCCAAGAAGGTATGCAAAACAACTACACGCAGACTACATTTCAGTGTCAGGCATTGAACATGTGCAATCCTTTCCATAAGGACTTACCTGGTCATTTAAGGACTTGTAATGCCAAACAAGTGCACAACATTTTGTTTTCTTAGACGTCAGTGACATGGGCTACTGTTGCCTTTTCCCAGTCTTAAAATTAAAAACCAAAACACAGTTTATGGGGAAAAGGGGTTTTTACCTCGGCATTTACTTAAGGATCCTTAGGTGCAGCACTTTGTCCAGGTGGAATGCCCCAAAATGCACACACCGAAATGCACCTGCCCTGTATGCACATCGCGTATATCCTTTAAAGACCTTGCAAATTAACATATTGTCCTGGGTTGAAGTATATTCTGTTACCATCTTCATGAGCTGTTGGAACAGGTGGTGTTTTCCCTGCCTACTCCCCCTGGGCTATCT
>VZTN01029700.1:156045-188856 GCA_013400515.1 Erpornis zantholeuca | reverse complement strand
TGAAAGACCTGAATGAATCCCCCATTCTGAGCAATCTCCCCCCTGGATGGGCCTATCTTAGTTTACAGAATGTGCTCTAGAAAGAACCTTGGTGTCTGGGACCTTCTGAGCCCTGACTGCGAGGCTTCCAGGGTGTTTGGTCTCCTGGCCTAATGAAACAGTGGGTCTTCAGCTAAGTTATCAAACTTAAAGAACTACAAGTATGTGGGCTAAAAGCACTAAGAATACATGAAAACTATATAAAAGGGTATATAAAAGAGGTATAAAAGAAAAGGAAAACACACCTTATTCCCCTCAATCTCCTTATTCATCCCTTTCATTTTTTTCCTATTTTAAATAAATAAAAGCCCCCTTGCCAGTTCACTAAAATTTCTGTTATTTTAAGAATGGTTTTGAATTTGTCCACAAACAGGTCCTTCCACAGAAGCATGAAAAAAACCCCATGTTTTACGTACCAATTTGAAATACAACTTAGGTCTTGCAGCCCCTACTTGATTCTGCATCTTGTAAGATCACTTTATATTAGAGTGATCTGAGCAGCTGTTTCAGGCTGACACTTCAGTGTGGTTGGTGAGAGAAATACCTTTTAGTTTTAATCACAGAGTGGTTTGAGCCAAAATGGACCTCAAAGATCATCTAGCTCCAATCTCCTGCCATGGGCAGGCATACCTTTGACTAGACTGGATTGCTCAGAGCCCCAGCCTTCCTGGCCTTGAATACTTCCAAGTTGGGGCATCCACAACCTGGATGTACAGATGGTACATAGGACTCATTTAGTCTATGTAAGAGGGAGGAAAAAAGTTACTTTTCAATTAAATGACAAGACAAACATTGCGAGGAATTGAGTCTTTTCCTTAAATTGGGCAACCTGTTCCAGTGTCTCAGCACCCCCACAGTAAAGAATTTCTTCTGATTCTAAACCCACCATCTTTCAGTGTACAGCCATTCTCCCTCGTCCCATCACTACACACCCTTGTAAAAACCCCCTCTCCAGCTCTCTGGTAGGCTCCCTTCAGGTCACAATAAGCTCTTCCTAGACCCTCCTAGTGTCTGGGTGAACAATCCCAATTCTCAGAGTTTCCTCATAGGAGAGGAGCTCCATCCCTCTGATCATCTTAGTGGGTTCTCCTCTAGACTTGCTCCAACAGGTCCATGTCCCTCCTGTGCTGGGGACCCCAGAGCTGGATGCAGGTCTCCAGGTGAGGTCTCACCAGAAGGGAGCAGAGGGAGAGAATCACCTCCCTTGCCCTGCTGGTCAGGCTTCTTTTAATGCAGCCCAGGATAAAATTGGCTTTCTGGGGTGCAAGTGCACTTGGCTGGCTCATACTGAGATTCTCGTCAACCAACACCCCAGAATTTTTTTTTCCTCAGGGCTGCTCTCAATCCATTTTTTAGCCAGCCTGTATTTGTGCCTGAGCTCCTGACCCACAGACAGGACTCTGCACTTGGCCTTGTTGAATTCCATCTCTCTGCTAATTGTGTAGGGAATTAGGGGAAGGCTGTGAAAGGCAAATATGCAAACATGCACTGTGCAGTGTAAACTTGTCCGCCTTATTACTCAGTAGCTTCCAGCAGTTCTTCCCTTTTTTTTTGGAAGTGCTAATGGATGTTGGCAGAAAAGGAAGGGAAAAGGAGGTAAAAAAGAGAGAATTAATCACAGTTATGGTTTTTAGTTTTCCTCATACTAACTGAAATCCTCCTCAGTGACTCTGTTTTAGACTGCTGTGTCTCTAGAAATAGCCTGGACAATTAAAATTGTCTCTCCAGAGTACTTCCTGCAGCTTCCCCTCGCCTCCGAACTTGCATCTCATTGAAGAAGTGACCATTCCTCTATACGAAGACAGCCTAAACCAACAGGGGATTAGATTAGCTTCCATTACCCATGAATTGTCCCTGTTACCACATCTCTCAACTCCCTAATCATTTTTAAAGAGACTTCTTTCAGTGTATCTGACTAATATCAGCTTTTTCATTGCCTTTCCAGGATACTGGAGATTCTCCCAGCTGTGCAGAGCCATTTTAGGTCTAGATAAAGCACACCCCAACAAATTAACTTTTAGTGTCTTCAGTGAATTGCTGTGGGAGACCACTAATAGAAACAGTGCAACAGAGGAAGGAGGGAAACTAGGGAGCTACCAGGCATGACACGAGCATGGAAGCTCCATAATATCAGACAGAAGGAACCAAGGGGAAGCCCCAGGATAACACTAAGAAACAATTGACAGGACTGGTGAGTTTTTTGGGGTTCTTTTTTTCCTCTTTTTTTGGTTGGTTGGTTTAGTTGGTTTTAATTTTTTTTAATAATATAGTATAAGAATCAAAGCAAGCACATTTCTGTGTAAACCAGCCTCCCCATTAAAATATATGGAATGTCCATCTCTCACAGCCAGAAGCTCAAATATAACTAGTATTCATAAGTTAGCACCACTATGAGGTTGACCCATTTGTTATTTAAGGGATGTTTTAGATGGTTTTTAAAAGGGATGAAGTGGTAGGACTGGCTTTCTAGTCTCTCCCACTGAAAGGCTAAGCATCAAGACAGAATCAACAGATCTGAGATGGACATGGCATTAAGTCTCTTCTGGCATGAGATGACCTTTCAGAAAAACACATTTGAAACCCTGATAGTCACTGAGCACAAATGTAATTACATGGTGCCGCCAGTCAGAACAAATACACTATATTGTGGCCACTGTGGCAGGTGAAGCAGAACAGACCCAGCCCAGGATGCCAGGCCTTAACCAGAAACTTCAGAATTCCTATTGCTATCCAGGCTCTTCTTCCACTCCAAGTGGGTGGGCTTTTTAATTTTTGGATATCTTTTTTTGCCCTGGGTTAAGCCTGTGGGTTTGCTTTTGCATACTAAGCTGTGCCTGTTAGCACATTATCACTCGGGAATGCCTTAGCTCCTTACTGGAGATGGGGAGTATTTGTTTAAGGACAGAGAGAGTGATGAAACATATGCCCAGCTCTTGCTTTCTTTTACCCTCTTTAATACATAGCCATCGTTGTGGTGTCTGTGACATCCAGTTTGGCCTGGTCCTAAAAGTAAACCCAGGTACAACCCACCTTTCACCAGGAGGCAGGAGCAGCAGCAGGTAAAAGAACACGAGGACACCAACTGCCCAAGGTGCTTCCCTATGTCTCCAGCCACAAGGTGCTGCTCAGTAAACACCAGCTCATGCAGTCACGACTGCCAAGCTTTGCAGGTTTGGCTTCCTCCTCCCTCAGCAGCCTCCTTCCCATTATCCTCCTATCTATAGGAAGAAGATTTGCAAGTGAACTTTTGCTTCTTCATTATGTATCATTCCCCCACACCTCACACTTCTTTGCAAAGTCTGTGGCCAAACAGGGTCCTCCTCTTCCTGCCCTCTGCCTCTCTCCATCTTTTCCCATTTTTTCCATCTCACAATCACCTTTTTCTAATCACCGGCATTCTAATCTCAGCAGTGTCTGTCAGTGAGCCAAAGCTTGCTGAAATTACTGGAGAGTTGAGATCAGTTTAAAAAATTCAAAGATTCTTGAAAAGAAGAGTCATGCAATGTGCTCAATAGAGCACACTACTGTCCAAAGAATGTCTGGCAAGCAGTTTGTACAATCATGGCCTTCCTTTAAAGTCCAGGACTGGGTACTAGGAAATGTGACTTTTATTCCTGGCTTGTCTAAAGATATATATGATGACAGACAAGACATTTAACCTCTCCCTGTGTGTTTTTCCTGCCTAAATAATATTGAAAAATATTTTAAAAAAAAGATCAGCTATGACTCTGACTCAACTTTATCTAGAAAACAGAGGTTCATGGGAGCAGTGGGCACAGAAGGCCAGTCCTTATTATTGCTGGAGAAAATCCAGTGATTGATGCATTGTCTCCCTAAGTCACCAAAGTCTTTACAGTGCCCCAGACGGCTGAAGTTAGAAGACAACTAACAACTCTGCTGTGGGCCATTACAGGGTTTCCAATCCCATTTCCTCCCAATAAATCTTTCTAAGGTCTGTAAGGGTCTAATGAACACTGTCAAACTGAGCTGTACAAGGTGAGCTACGAGCAGTGCAGCTGGACAAACTGGACCAAAAGGCTTCCAGTAATGAGCGTTCTGGCCATCAGGGGACAAGGTCTCCAGTCAAAGTTAGAAACTTCAGAGAAACCCTGAGGTGAATGTTCAATCCTGCCCCTGGGTTACATCAAACAACAAGAGGCAGAACTGCTAAGAAATGACATGTTTCTTTGGAGCCTCTTCTGAAAGGCCAAAAAACTTGTGGAACAGTGTGAATGTGCATGCCATCACTTCCCTCTGGGAAAGCAGTGCCACATTTTGCTGTTTTGTTTCAGGTTTTGCTGACTTCACTGCCTGGAATGGAAGTCAGATGGAAGGTCTGATTTTATAGGATGAGAGCAGCGTGTGAAAGTTAGTAGAGGAGACAAAGTACTGTGGCAGAGAAGGGAGATAACTCATGGGGTGATGTTCAGAGGAGGACTCCACGTTGAGTAGGAGGAAGAGTTGTCAGAATCTCTGGTATAGGGGAATGCAGAGTATGTAATGAAGACAGAAGATATCTGAGCACAACACAAGAATGAGAGCAATAAAATGAAGAAAAATCTCCCTCTGAAAGGATTGTGCCTTTCAGACTCAAGCACTCATGATCTGCTTAAAAGAAAGAATATTCACATCTATTCAAGTAGCTACAACTCTCTCCAGGACTGAGAAAGTGTCAGGATAAGTGTTTGAAGGCATGTCTACATCACCGTTTGTGTAAATTGGTGAGTTGGAGTTTCATACTATGTGAAAGAGAAGTTTTGTGCAAACGTGAGAATAAATCTGTCAATATAGCATTTGGTGATTTTCTGGTAAGTTCATGTGAATGTGCAGCTGTTTGTGGAAAAATGTATTTGTCAGCACATGTAGATGCATATGCTTATGATAGGAGACTTAGAGGGATATTATTTCATTATTTGTGGGTTATGCATGAGTTTATATTCCTACATAGACAGGAAAGAACTTCTTTTGGTTTGCTTTTGTGTATTAATTTTTGTGACCAGCTGGTACAGCCATGAAAACAGTGGTTGGCCAGACTGAGTATTTATACAGGTTCATTCATAAGGTGGCTCCAGCTGGGTCTAGGTGCCCAGGCCAGCACCCAGAGAAGGCCCAGCAGGAAGGTAGGAAAGGATTTTTCAGGTCTCTCCTCTGTAATTAGCATTTCATAATCTTCTTAGCTGGAAGAAAAAGGTAGATGAATCTCAATACCTTTTCCATAATACATGTAGTACAAGTGGTGAGTAAAAGCCCAGCCCTTTCAATAAGCAGTATACAAAAAAAATTCTTTGCAGTTCTAATCGAGAGGATCAGAGCACCTGGCAGTTAGGTCTATGCACTTATTGTATTTGCATTTTACAGAGAGGGTATTATAAAGTAACATTACAGAGGAACAGGCATAGTACCAATATTTTTAGAGACTGAGTGCCCAAACTCAGAAATCCATACAATTTTCAAAGGTCATCAATAAGCAAAGCTCCAGATGCTCCTACACTCTGAAAATGCAGCTATCATCATCACTGCCTGCAGCAGCTCTTCCTAACCTCATCTAACTCACTCCCATGTCCCTCACAAATATTAACAATTGGAATGTCTACAGGACACTTAACTTCAAAGAGGCCGAGATAGTACATAGGACTCATTTAGTCTATGTAAGAGGGAGGAAAGAAGTTACTTTTCAATTAAATGATAAGACAAACATTGTGAGGAATTGAGTCTTTTCCTTAAATTATAGTCCTAATTCAGTCATTACACATAATTATTAAATTTGCACAAAATGATTAGATAGGCTTTACTTTCAAAGGAGAAATAAATGGAACTGCCAATGTTTGCATATATCACTTCTTAAAATAAAGATCAAAAGTCCTCCTTGGTGTGCAAGCCTGTTTGTGGGTGCATGTGCTCCCATATCCATTTCAGATGGCTCCATTTTTCAATACACTGAATAGCTAATGGAGGATACCATCTATATTCACCTCAGAACTTTTGATGTGTGCTATTCATGGACCATCTTGGGTCATGTAATACATATATTTGTTTAATTAAAAAACCAAAACACAACAAACAAGCAGAATTTGGAGCAACCACTGAGTTATTCTCAACAGGGAAAATCAGCAATGCTGCAAGCAATGTAACAGCACACTAAAATGCTATGGATAGAACAGACTACAGAGAAATGTCCAGAATTTATCAAAGCTCTGACCTATCAATATAAAGAGATAGTAAAAACATCTTCCACTATGTTCTTGGCCACTAGGTCATATGCAGTAACACATATATATTCCCCTTATGGGAAACTATTTGCTTCACTAGTGGTAGCAACTGTCACATTTGAAAGGTGCAATCTTAAGCATGTCAGAAATTTTATTTCTCAATTATCAAGAAAAATAAATCTACTTCAAAATTCAGTTTTTCCTCTTCTACCTCTACTCTGCTCAGTGTGATGTACTTAAATGTGAAATATTATGTACTTTAACAAGATTTTATAAAAGAAATAAAAAGAACAGCTGGAAGGATGCTTGCTGTGCAGAACAGCAAGCTTTCTAGGTCTTACAAAACCAGACCCTTACATATTCACTAGTACACTTATTGTAAGCATTTATGACTAGAGAGAGGGAGGCTTCTAGGCACTTCTACAGATCTCAAAGCAAACATTAAACGCTGCACAGCCCTCCTGTAAAGCGATGTTATTGCTGTTTACAGAGAAGCACAGAAGGCTGACGTGACAGAAGCTGTGCCAGGGGCTGCAGCTATGCTGGGGGTGGACAGGGCAGGAAGGCTGACAGCCACTGCAGATGGAAGCAGGGCTCTCTGGCCACCAGAGGAGGTGGCCAGCCTGGCATTTTGAATCCCCAACACCAACGTGCACCGAAGGAAGCAAACTATCCACCAGCTGCAAAACTGCAGAGGTTGCTAAGAACCCTGCAGTGACAATCCTTGTTTATTCTGCAAGGCCACTTACCTGGAATGGGTAATACACCAAGGCCTCACCACAATTAATTGACACATTAATTGACAAACCGCTGCCTCTAGCTTGCTTGATGCTAGATGTTGACAGACCTTGTGGGCTCCCTGGTTGCCCACTAGCCATGGACCCATTCTGGGGCAGCTCACAGGCTGTCCTGGGGACACAAGCACTTTGCAGGAGGGTTCACCAGAGAACCTGCTTGTGTAGCTTAACTGTTTCAGCCTCTCTGTCACCAAATATCACCTTTAGCCCAGGATTTCTGCAAAGGGAAAGCAGCAGGCTCCATTTGGAGCTCTGGGAAGGCAAAATGGAGGTTCTACAGCAGCTAGGGACCAAGGGAGAATATTAAACACTCCATGCCTAATTGAGCATCTTTTCAAATTAGCCTGACTGCCTTATTTGCTCTATTCAGACAGAACAAAGAGCTGAAATGTTACAAAGCATCTGCAGCACTGAGCCCCACAGGCACCCTCCCCCTCCTGCTGTGCTGGGCCATGTCTCTAATGCTTGTGCAGAAAGAAAATGTAGGCAGACCAGGGTTGAGAGCCGCTCTCTGCCCATCTTTCCCCACTCAGTGCTGGTAACATCCTTTGCCACAGGCCAGTTTGCACAAGAGCCACTCCCACCTAAACACCTTTTGGTGGCTACAATCCCTTATATATAAAACTTTCAGTTCAAAAATGAGGCTTCGCTTTTTAACCAAGAACTAGTAAAGAGTATCTCACCAGATAAATGAGATCTAATAATTTAAAGACATACGAGCCTCCTTTTCAAATCAAAATGGGAGAAAATGTGTTAAATGCACAGGGGTGGTCTGTAGAAATCTATGGCTCATGATGTATAGCGGGCCAGAGGCTGAATGATCTCATGGGCCTTTTGCAGTTGTAGATTAAAAATTTTATAAAACATTTTTTTTCAGACACTTCACTGCTCCAACCTACATCCATACTCCTCACCCCACATAGTCAATGCATGCCTGCACCCAAATCAAACCACGGAAACTACTGATCACAAAGAATGCATGAACAGCACTCCCTATCTCTGTGCCTGTTCCTCCCAGCCCCAGCTGGGTCACCAAAACATCAGCACTGGAACTTACAGGTATCCAGTGTAAACTGAAACTAGAGCTTTCCACAGAGCAGCCGTAAGAACTTTTTTTGCAAACAGGGCAGAAGAGTGTAATGAGCTCAGAGCAAGCACTGCTTAATTAGGGCAGTATGAGCCGTTGCAGCTTTTTCAAAAACCCTGGATGATTCCAACAGTCCCCTGCAGAGCAGCCAGGCTTGCCACAACAGCCTCTTACCTGCAGAATGTTTTGCAACAAGAAAGGATAAAGCTCTTCTGTTTCTCTTTGTGCAGGTTTCCACCAAGTGCATGCGGCAGAAAGGCCCAGGGAGAAAGGAAGGAAAGACTCCTTTGGAATACCAGACCAAATGTGGAAAGGTAACAGTGATTTTGAAATCAGAGCAGCCTTTCTCCTGCCCAAATATAACCTAAAAAGCAGGTCATCAATCTCTGCTATTGACTTGATACCAAAAGTCATGAATTTCAGCAGCAAGGAGAAAATAGCATTAGCACCAGTGATCAAATCACTAAAGGATATGATCTCGAATTTTTGGTTCTGAGATCTAAAGAAACCCATTTAAGAAATGCCTCCTGGTAAGCCCACCAACAGACACATGGAGGGTAAGATAAAGTGTGACTCTGATGTGCTCCTCCATTACCTGCACCACTGCTCCCTCACCACACCAACATGCTCCAAACCTTCCTCTTCTTCCAGCTTACCACCTTCCCTGTACTCCTTTGGAAACTTTTTTTCTTTAATTTTTGCTCGAATTAAACAATCCCCACTCCTGCTGCAAACAGAAAAGCAGGAAGGACTGTGAATGTCTGCCTAGTTTAGAAAAGCTAATGTTGATTTACACAACATCAGGTGCATAAGGCAGACCTGTTTGTTTACATCCTGCATGCTGCTTGTTACTCATCTTAAGAGCATCCCACATTATTGCCTGCACTGCAACAGCCTCAAAATCCTTACAGTATTGACCCTTTATCTTAACAGTTGCCATATGCTTTCTCTAACTGTTAGATTAATAATTTAAGATCTGACACTGATCAGTTCACAGCTTTTGTTCATTCACCTGAAAAACAGCTGCTGCACAAGAGCTGACATGGTTTACTTACAACAAAAGCAGTTACTTTTAGTTTTCCCCTTAAAAAAAATAGAATAATTACCTAACATAAAATAATGTTGGAAAAGTACACATTTTAGGAGATAAAGTTTTGGTGAATGCTGTTAGATGATGCATTCAGAAACACTCTTTTAAAACCATGTTTGGAAACATGATTCATGAAACAACTAGGGCAAGATGTCTTCTGCCAAAGATTCTTTGAGCCCACGAGATACCAATGTCTCGGCTTTCTGGGTTTGCAGTAACAGTTGTCTGTCTTCTCAGAGAAACATGTTGAGGACTAAAATTACTTATTTTTGAGTGGTTATTTATATTAAATGAAAATTTCAAATTTAGAAATGAATAAAACAGATGACCATACAGCCTAAGCAATGTATTCAAGAAATAAAGGCTTTGACAGTTTCACCTTGTGAAGTATATGCTAAGGAGGATTCTCAATCTTATTTCAAGTTAATCTAAGGTATAATTTCCAGAGAAGAATCCCAGTTTGAAATAGCATGCAGCATTAAATCTTGGGAAATCTGACACAATGAAGTTAACGTAATAGTAACATACAAAGTAATATAAAGTAAATGGTTGTTGTTGGTACAAAATAAAATTTTGCATGTGTAAGATTGCTCTGTAATCTTAGTAGACAGAGAAATATCCAACAAAAAATAATCTCATCCTCTCCTGTTTGTTTACCGCTAAGTTGTGTCTGAAGTTCTAGGCTCTTTCTCACTTTCTCATAAAGCAAGAGAGAGTGAAAATGTAGCAGAATGCATTTCCAAAAATGAAAATCCTGTAATAGTTTTGAATTCTCTGTTATTCACATCAACTTATCCCCTCAGCAGTAAGACAGCATTCAGCTCCCACTCATCTGACCTACAGTCTTCCCCCATTCAGAATGGGAAGCTCTTCACTGTTTGAATAAAAGGTCTACTGAAACTGATTTATCCTATACTGACTTCTGTTTGGTTAGTTATGGTGCCATTCAGTTTGTTACAAGAAATACCTCAAGCTGCTTCCATAATTCAAACATGTACAAGACTGTCAAAAGAGATTGTGTTGTCAAGCCCATCAATTTATTAGTTACAGCAACAAGACCCAGCAGCTTTTGCAAGAACCACATCATAGAGCAGGCCATGAAGACTGGTTCAGACTTCTTATAGGCCTCACAATATTATCACTTGACGCAGAGCTATAAATCAGTTTGAGCAGTCTCTGTATTTTCAAAGCTGTAAGATAGATAACCAAGGGTGACTGAGTGCACAAAGCAGAAACAAATAGCCCTTCTTTAGCTCATCAGCTTTCCTAGGTACGCTTGCCCCAGAGTACCCAGCCCAAATACCAATATTCTGAGATGAACCCTCCCTTGCTCACCACCTAAAATCATCTGCCTCCAAGCTTCCATCACTACCATGAGCACACACATGCACACCTCACACCCCCACCCATGCACTAAGCAGCTCTGCAAAGGTCAGAGCTAGTTCCCACACATAAAACACAGACTGAAGGAAGTCCTCAAGCTGCTCCCTGGAGACCCAGGTTCACTCCTGAGACCAGTGCTTCAGCTTCACATCTGACTACTAAAAAACAGCCTCTGTTCACGGGTGTCTCCTGCTCCTGACACAGTTCTATCACATGCTAGAGGAGCTAAGACTTTAATGGTATAGAGATGGAGTTCATTTTTTTTCCCATTTTTGCCCCTTGTGAAGAATCTCTCAGACAGCAACACCACGAAAGGCTGAATGCATAGGTGCTCTTTCCTTTCCTCAGCAAATTGCCAGAGGCTTGTAGAAGAGGAAGTACCAAAAAAATAGGTTCTCCTGATATTGCATCCTTCAGATTCTGCTGTACTGAAGACAGAGGTCAGTACAGGCCCTATTCCCTCCAGTACTTGGCTGGAGGCTGGGAGAGTGTTGGACAGAAATTACCACAGAACGTGTAATATGGCGTGCCTTTTTTTATACTCTCCCACAGACATCCACTTCTGGATGCTGTTGGAGAATAGAAACATGTTCTGAGTCATTATGGCCACTCATGTTCATCTTATGATGGGTAGCTGCCATCAACTTCTCTCCTCTTCGAGGAAAGCCTGGTGCAATTCCTAAGCTTAAGAAGGAAGCACAAATGAGAGCACTGCAACTCTCCTTGTCCTGACCTGGGCCAGTGAAATGACAAACACTGATCCTGACTTTTATAGCAAACTGTGACAGGAACATTACAACGCGAGGGCTGTAAGAGCCTGTGGCTGAAAACAGACAATGAATCCAGCATTGCAGGAAAGTATTGCAGCAAGTGATTGGGAACATCTTCCATTCCAATCAGCTCAGTGTGGGACACTGTACCATTTGTCATGTTGAAGGAAACACAATGCTGCTGTAACTAGGCAGGCAGCACTTCCTCATTCCCTTAGCCTCAAAGCAACAGAGATCTTTGCTATTTAACAGAGACAGGAAGCAGAGAGCTGGAGAGCATTTTAGGGTGGGTGGTCTTGTTTGAGCCGTTCTCATTAAGCTGTATAAATACTCAGTCTGGCCAACCACTGTTTTCATGGCTGTACCAGCTGGTCACAAAAATTAATATACAAAAGCAAACCAAAAGAAGTTCTTTCCTGTCTATGTAGGAATATAAACTCATGCATAACCCACAAATGCATGAAATAATATCCCTCTAAGTCTCCTATCATAAGAATATGTATCTACATGTGCTGACAAATACATTTTTCCACAAACAGCTGCACATTCACATGAACTTATCAGAAAATCACCAAATCCTGTATTGACAGATTTATTCTCACATTTGCACAAAACTGCATTTCCACATAGTATTACAAACTCCAACTCACCAATTTACACAAACAGTGATGTAGACATGCCCTCTAACACTTATCCTGACACTTTCCCTTCTCTTTTGCCTCACCAAACAGGCAGAGACACAGTTACAGGCATATACAATTCCCATGTGCATTCCTAAAGACCCTTCTGAGCTACAGCCACTGTGCAAACTTCAGCCACTCTATGTTTGTCCTGAAATGAACTAAAAGGCAATGCCAAACCCTGAGAAAGCAATGAGCATAGCTGTTAAAAAGATATTCAAATACATGTATTCTCTTATAATCATAGTCATTCCTAGTTAAATCAAAAAGGACAGAAATTTGCAGAAGAACCAATGCTAAGAATCTTGTTAAAACAGTGATGACAACAGACTGGCTTGCAGGAGAGCTCTTGGGTTGGAAGGAATCTGGAAGAACATTGCTCAGGATCCAGTTTTAGAACACATCTCACTTTAAATAGTCATATTAATCTGACTAGGCACAGGGCAGAAATATGCTAAAGTGGTTTACTGGAATTCAGGTAGGAGATTCTGTTAATAAAAAGGAGGATCAGAAGGATGGGTCGGATCATCTTTAGGACTGGATAAACAGAAATAGTATGTGATGTAATACTGTGCTTGTTTCTAACAATGAAATGCCATATCCACATCCCTCCTATACATCCTACCAACAGCAACAACAGCTCTCCAGACAAGCCTGGCAGGCTTCATCCCCTCCACAGCCACTGTCCTCCAGGCACTAAAGTGCCCCTTGGTCATCAGTGAGGATAGCCACCATTGGAGCATCTCCAGCCTTTCCAACATCCTAAAACTGGCAGTTTCTGTAGCAACTTTGCCCCAAAATCTCTAGCTTTGTCTTGCCTTCACAACTGAAAATGTAATTGTGCTAAAGAAGAAATAAAAGCCAAGCAAGTTTCCTTTTACAGAATAATCACATTAATGTACCACAGTGAACCTGAACTACACTGAGGATGGAGAAGCCCAGGATAGTTCCCCAGTTACACTGGGTGATCTCCAAATCACGACAACTCCCATGTCCGTGACTTTGTTTCTACACTGTCCCTGCAGATCAGGATGCTGCAGCCCATGGCCTTTGACCAGGTGTCAACCCCAGAGCAGGCAAAGTGACAGCAGCCTACTGAGTGAACTGGAGAGCCTGGTAACATACAGGGACAGAAGTACCAGGGGATCTCAGTGCTGCAGGCTGCTGGCAACTCTTGGGCTGGGGAGCCCACTGATATCCACAACAATCCTTCAGGAACCACCTCAACCCAACCAGGTACGGCATAGCCTCAAGGAGACACTCCAGCATTGAGGGTACTGCACAAAAAATAGTTATCTCCTTCTACACACCACTGAATTCAAACCCTCCAGTTCCAAGATCAGGCACATGAGCTGCTATAGTCACCATGCTATACCTGGGGAAACTGACGCAGTGCTTAAAAAAGGGATGAGGGGAAAAAAAAGGAAAAAAAAAAGCATCAGGACAGAAACGGACCTTTCTCTTGCTCTGACCACCCATAGCACTGCTTTAACCAGAAAATTCCCTTCAGCTGATGATTTTTCATACAGCAGCTCACAATAATTTCTCTGGTATCTGGTCTGTATTTATTTTTTGCCCACACCTCCTCATTAGCACATCTGTCTTTGTTCCTGTGCCTTATTCCTCTGGCCTGTGTCTGAAGACCTTTCCATCATACTTTTGTGTGCCATCCACAGGCAAAGCTACTCCTGCTTCTCTAAGCAGCTCCAAGCAGCACTTTATTCATCCTCCATGAGAACCTGCACCAAGCTGGTTCTCACCAGCATCAGGATTCAAAAATAGCAGAATGGAAAAAGGCATCCCTGGAACCACAGAGACAGTCCTCATTTCATATCATAACAGAGGGCCTGAGAGAAATTAATTTAGGAAAAGAATAGGCACAAAGGCAAAAATCCATGAGTCTTCCATTTGATTACATAGAGACAAGGTTTCTTTGGGGTTTTTTTACTTCCCCTCTATCTTGAATATATATAAGAATAAAAAGGATAATCTGGATCTGAGAACTGTTTGAAAACCAAAGGAACTTCAAAAGAAATTAAAATTAGTTAAATATTTATACAGTGCAGCTCTAATTAAATTAATAGGGCTGCAGATGTGCTGGGGAGATCAGCAAACTACTTCCTTCACCTTAACCCTCTTATTCTGTTATTACTGCAAAATTTTTAGCTAAGTAATTCTGACACAACTGAAGCTACCTTTAAAAAGAAAAAGGCAAATCAGAACAAAAAAAAATCAAAACAAATAGTAATAATAATACCTTGCAAAGAAAAGGATAATTGAATTCTCCTTCTCAGCACAAGTGTCAGGCAGTAAATATTTAAGAGCAGCGCACATCTTTCCATATAAAGGCCTCAGTTCCTACGCTCCCTGGGAATTCCTGAAACAGGATCACTGAGCAGTCGCTGATAAAACAGCTATACAGTTTCATTCACTAGGTGCAACCAGTCTATCTTTCAACCATCCTGCCAAACAATCAGTGTTATCACCAAGTGGGATGACAGATCTGGACAACTCTATGTGTCAAACCCTTACTCTTCACCTCTCTGCCACCTACTAGAAACTGCAGCTCCGAGTTAGGCACTAACCCTTTCTTGGATGTACAGAGTTGTGTATGAAAGAGTGAATCTGCTGCATTCAGACATTAACAGATTCCTCCCCATGAGGAAAACACCAGATTCCTAAGTCCTGCCCAGTGAGTATACTAAACCCTAACCCACATATCCATGTTTATGCTTGTATGCTTGCTTGCTCCTGCTTTGCTCTTAAACATCATGACTATTTAATTATTTCAAGCAGAGAAAAGAGTCTTCAGAAACGGGCAAAAAGAGTTATACCTTCCCCTGCAAAATTATCTGCTGGCTACAGCAGCCTGAGAATGCTACATAACCAGTGGCTCCCATAGGCAGGATATGTGCCGCAGCCACCGTCATGCCAGACAAAAAGGGTGGCTCCCATCATTTCCTTGAGCAGGCTGATACTGTACTCCTGAGAACAATTAGTGCCAAGATTATGGATCCCAACAGACACAAGTGACACATTGGCACTGAGCAGCACTGTCAAGAGAAACAACCTTTCACAGAGTTTTAGGCACTTCAGGAAGTAGAAAAACAGGAGCCTAATGACCTCCACCATAAGACAGTAGTGGGGAAAAATAAAAATGAAACTACTTGGAAGATCTGTTGAGAATTTGATCACCTGAGAAGCAGTTAGATGGCACCAGGTCACATGATTTTCTTTTGTGGATATAGTTCAAAGTCTTATTTGCTGATTTTTATCACAAAGCTCCCAAGTAATTTTAAATGACTTCACAGGAATTCCAGGGTGTATCTCCAAAAACAGGGGTGCACATACCCAAGATTCTGGATACCCCCTAATAAAAAGCAAAAACATGTACACCTTGTGTCAGTGCCCAAGTTCTCCAGATCACAATGCACTACACCTCCCATTGTCTCACTTCCTCTCACCCTGGGGCTGAGAGAAGAACACCAAAAGTTATTCCTTGATACAGCATTACAGGGAATTCCCAGAACAGCCCTGTGTGTAAAGCTAACCTGCAAGAGAGTTCCTCTCTCCTTATCCCCAGCTGATGTTAAATAAAGCTATATGCTCAGATTCATACAGACAGTTACAAGCAAAACCAGAAATACAGATAACACCTTGCAACCCCTACTGTGGCCTTCAGAGACAAACTCTTCTTGCATCTTCCCTGCCTCTCTGTTTCTGACCTAAAATACCTAAGTGCATCTTAAGTGCAAAAAGTATCTGGATCACCCACTTGCCATGGATATTGATGTGCCACAAGTAACAAAACTCCTATGGTTTTAATTCAAGAAGATCCAAAACTACCTCGTAGACAGAAGAGGAGAAACAAGCAAGCCTTGCAAATTTTTATTTACAATACCAGTTACCTCAGATCTTCCCATTCTAGTTCCACCTCTACAGCTTGCCACTATTAGCATGGCTCAAGAAAATAATGCACCACATCAGATCTCAAAAGGCCCCTTGGATCACAGGCCTCTGTGCTATACCAAGAAGAAATTTTCCATTATCACCATCCTCAAAAAGAGAACCAAGATGCACGAAGGATACAAAAGACAACAGAAGGACTTCAAGCACAAGTAGTAAGACTATTGGGGGGAAAAGAGTCGGTCAAGAACAAAGTTCAGCATTTCCACCATCCATGGATCAGGAAGCAAAAGTTAGTCTTTTTATCAGCTCCAAACTAAACTAGCTACACTCCACTCCCCACAAAGTATAACTAGCACTGGTTACCAAAGCCTTGTCACACTGGTCCATAAGACCTAAAAGGCACAGAATACCATGTGCTGCTTGGAAAAATACCAAACAGCACAATCATTGATAAGAGAATGAACAAAAAAAGGAATGGATTCAAAGAACAATTAAATGAGGAAAAGCCCTCAAGCATAATTTGAAGAAAGTAAAGGCCGAAGGTAGAGAGAGAAAAACAAATGTCCGGAGATGCCTTACAACAGGAAAGCTTTCTGAGATGCTTTCTGCCTTGCTCATAAAGGCTCCCAGCACATCTTTTTGCTGATGCTTTGACTTCTTGTTTTTACCAAAGATCTTTTCCTTCTTGTCATCATTGTGGGCCTTTTCCCCCTTTCTCCCTCAGAGCAGCTGTCACATTTACTCAGGTCTCATGAGCTGCTGTGCTGAGGGTGAGTGTGATTAATTACACCGTTAGCCTTCATTAAGTCAGTGGATTGGCAATCCGGCAGAGAGGCAGCGGGACCAGAAGGAGAAGCTATTGAGAGCCAGCAGGATCTGCGTCCCACAGTTTGTGTGGTTTTTGGGTGTGTGAGGCTTTTGTCCTCCAAAAAAGCAATATCTGAGTGGGTTTTTTATGCTTTAATAAAGCTCAAAGCTTCTGCCTCACTGCATGCAAGGCTTACTTTAAAAAACAAACAAACAAACAAATAACAAAACCAAACAAAACCAAAAGCAACAACAAAAACCATCAGGGTCTTGGAACACTTTGCTACCCCAAATATCTTGCTGCTGTTGCCTACTTGGTTTTGTGCAGTGGAAATGAAATAATAGTGTACTGATCATGGCTTTTGTCTTCATACTGCTTTTAAAGAGATAAACCAGAATTCCCAGATGGGGCAGTCTGCTTTCCTTTAGGATCGCCAAATACAGCTAAAATGTTCCTTTTCCATACCTCCCAGAAACAGTGCTTGGTCTTTCAACAGCCCAGGGGAGAGAATTATGGGAGGCAAAATAGACTCCATTTTGTTTGTTGCAAGGCATTAGCTTCTCCCACAAAAAGGGATGGGACATGTTCTCCAATGCTCAAAGATCAAAGAGAAAACTCTGCTTCTATTCAAATTGCACATATTCATCTCAGCTGTTTCTACCTGGCTTGACCTTAACCAGTATCTGAGACTGAGTTTTCAATACTTTATAAGATACAACTGCAGCCTAAAATCTTCATAACTCTTCACTCTGCACTACTGAAATAAATACAGTTCCTAAAAGTTATGACATGTCCCTGTTTTCTTTGGAAGGGTTTACTACAGAGGTTGTTGGAATTTCTTCTCAAAAGCTCTCCAGCTTGAAACACAGGAATTCAGTTTTTGACATGATGAGATTGTGTTCTACTAGTCATTGATGAACACTCTCTGCAAGAGAATCTGAATTTAGGAAATAGGGTAGATGAAGCACTCTAGTTACATCATGTGGTTAAATAAATAGAGAAGCCTAAAACCAATTTTAAACAAAACTTTTATTCTTGTTGTAGGTACCACTGAAAAAAAATTCCCAAATAAACACACTTACACCTCATTCTTTGCAATTTCAAATCTCAAAAATTTGGTTTACCACAAATGTAAATTTTGCTCTATAGCAGAGAACTAGGGGTATCACAGTTCCCACTGCCAGCTACACCAAGTCCAGATGACTGAAGGATGTAGCCAAATCGTGGCTTAAATTACTTCAGGCTAGCCTCAAGGACCCCAGAATAAGCAGAATCCACTGACCCCATTTGAGCAAGAGGATACCAAAATGTCTCTCTGGGGAAGGGGCAAAAGTGACTCTACATGGGGAGCTTCGACAGATTGTTTGAGAGACAAAGAGATCAGATAAAAGTCCAATAGAGCAGATGCTGTAAGAGGATTAGAGCAAGCGGATTAGAAGCCTTGAGAATACAAAGATCATCAGACTCACGATTCCTCTTTAAACATAATCAGGAACAAGTATCCCAACTTCCCCTGCCCACTAACAATACTCCACGTCCTTATTTGCTCTCTCCCTCCTCTTCTCCTTCTTAATCTCCCTCTCAATCATTTTATGCTCCTAAGAGGTTATTAACAACCTGTGATGGACCTGCATGAAGTCAAGTAGAAGTTTCTAGAAATCTGGCAGGATCTTTTTAGGCTAGAAGAAGCAGGAAGACTATGAAGCTCGCCAAGGACATACCAAAAACCTCAGGTCCTGACAAAAGCTGTTCTTAGGGTGGTGTTATGAATGGATGATGTAAGTTTAAATCAGCTCCTGTCTTTTGCCCAGGCCTCTGGCAGCAGGCAGTAGCTGTATTGAGGCAGCCAGCACCCTAAGGATCCACTCTTACTTGCAAGTTCTTTAAAAATGGCTGATCTGGTCTATTGTAAAATGAATTATTTATGAATAGACACAAAACTAACAAACATAAGACATAAAACAGACTATTACTACACAGGGATAAGACGAAAAGGGATACTAGTATTACATTGAGAGTTAAAGGTACCATTAAACTTACAGCAAGCTAGAAATAGTGTACCTTAGGATTCAATGCTTCTTACCATCCAATCTTGATGGAGTTCACATCAAAAAATCCTCTCTCTCAACTCCCAGGAAAAGGGACATGGAGTTGGTCCAAGGCTCCAGGGAGAAATCTTCTCACACCTTTCTGAGGAGTGTGTAAGAGAATTCTGCCTCTGTGATAATTGTGTGGGCTTTTATAGGAATAAGAGCCATGTCTTTTGGTCAAGAATATCTCTTTCATCTCTTCTCACATTTGCTTTCCAGAGTAAGGTGTTGATTCTTAGCTGGGGCCCTGAACCCTTTTGGAGCCAGAGGTGACCCCATGCTGGGCCTGTGACCTGCCTGGGTTGTCTCTTGCATAGGCACCGACCATCTGTGGTGGAGAGGGGGTGGACATGTCCTGCCACAGGCGGCGAGCAGGAATGCCAGGTACCAGGGAGAACGCAGGTCCCAAATGGATGAGGCCAAGAACATAACTGCTTTTCCAAACATGCTACTGTCCAAAAACCTACTGTTTACAAACAGCATCACCTGCTTGATACACTACCTTCACCTCTCTTTCAATTAATTTAGTTATGGCTGAAGAGCCCATCACTCTTCAGAGCATCCACTGAATAACCTTCATCAAGTTATACAATACCATTCTTTAATCCCCAATTTCGAGTCCGTCCAGTTTGTACTGTACTGAAAGCATTTATCCAATGGATTTTTCCAATTATCTTCTAAGTGGGTTTACAGATCTAAGTGTTGGGAAAAGATCACTATGTAGTGCGGACCAGCACTGGGAAGCTATGAAATGTATCCACAAAGTATGCATGTTTGACATTTGCTTGTCAATATAAACCCACAGGCATCCAAAATCACAGCATGAAATATTACACTATTCACAGGACCAGCCACACTATGGAAAGCAAGAGTTTAAGTATACAGCAGTGCATATGCTATAGGCTGAAATAAACATAATCTTTTCCAAACAATTATGAATCAACTCATAACAAAGTTTATATGTAATTCATGTGCTGTAAAAACATCTGACTTAATACAATAATTTGAAGCAGTATGTAACAATCCACCCAATTCCACTCAGAGTAAATCATGTCATCATCAGTTTTACAGGGCCCACAAAAAAACCAAGCAGTGTAGAAGCACTCATTGTTGAAATAAATCATGATGTCAACCTACACCGAGTCCATGAACATAAATATGCACATGGATGGTAAATCACCTCTAGCTAATGTCACAGGTGGCAAACTTCCATAGGCTCCGGAATGGGAGGTTTCTGTCTTCTAGACAATCACTTGCATTTTGACACACCACACTTAGTTCTGGGTGTTGCCTCTGAACTCCTTTTAACTTCTCCTTATGCTTTCCAAAGTGACCTGCAGTTCAGGTCACACTGAGTCCTCCTTATGGCATATGCTCCAAACTACTGGCTATCGACCTTCTCTCCTAAAGCATGGGTTTTTGTGCTTTGTGTTTGTAAGCAAATATAAGTAGACCTTGTAATTCCATGTTCAGTAGAAGTCATAGATCACCACCCACCCTTTCTTCTGTGGAGAACTTCAGTGTCAAATGAAAAAAGTGATAAACACCCATCAGAAGGTTTCTGCAATAACCAGCTTTGGCCCAAGCCCATCCCTTATGAGAAGGCATTCCACTGTTTACCACAATGATTGAAAATATATGTATGTCACCTCAGCTTTGCATATCACCTCTGCTAACTCACCTCTTCACTACAGCTCCTGATGCTTGGCCTTCAGTTCATGAACAAAGAATAACCAGGTACCACGGTTTTCCCCAGTCAGCCCCACTGACTTGTTGGGTTTTCTTTTCAGTCCCAGCAGCAGGATTGTGTGGCTGCATGCCTGCAAACCCTGGCTAGCTTCCCCCTCCAATCCCTCACACCAGCCTTCAGTGAATTTGCCATGACAGGCTTGACACCTGGCTGGAGGCAGGGGAAATCCTGTCCATTACAAACAGAGCCCTCAGCCAGACACATACTTCCAACATGCTGAGAAAGGAAAAGACCCAACCCCTGCTACTGGTGTACATGTGTCCCTCCCCAAGATGACCCGAGTTTCCTCACTAGCCATAACACTGCCACACACATCAGAAATATCCGTACAGCACTCCAAGGGCTGGATAAAACAGCAGTGTTACTACCACAAATCAGAGGCTGAAACAGAGAAGAATCCTCTGCTCTCTTAAAACAACAGAATGGAGAGGATTCAAGAAGCCACTGCAGCTCTGTCCCAGTCTCTCATTCTGATGAAAAAAGTACAAAACAGGGAAATAAGGAGGAACAAAGATAGCCACAAATCAACTAGAACCTGATAGAGCAGCAAAACCAGCTGGATGCAGTAGAAGTAAATTCAGCTGTTATACAGGGATATAAAAGAGTTCCCCCTAACTACCCAAGAAGTTAATCCTTCCAATGCAAAAGTATAAATGAGAATCTTTCATTAGGAATGAGATCTGTATTAAAGGCAGAGGCAGAGAGCAGAGTTTTACCAGGCAGGAATGCCATGATGCCCTCAACATAAAACTACAATAGTCAATGTAAGCAGAATTTCTGAAGATATGTCTTGCTAGGGCAGCTGATGAGGGACCAATTAGACGAAAGTAAATGAGATCAGCAGAGCAAAAGGCCATTTCATTTTGAACTTAGAACTCTGGAAATTCTTTGCCAATGTACCCAAACCTGACCCACTCTTCGAACCTTTGATAATTAAGCTGTCCCCTACATCCCTCAATCTTCAACTTAAACATCCCTGCTAGTACAGCAGCTCAGACACCTGGAACATCCACCAACTGCTGAACTACATAGTGATGTGTAAAACATTGCAAGTGCAAGCTTAAAATTTAAGGAACTAATATTTGACCTGTGAAGGCCAGCACCTCAGAGATGAAGTAGTGCATTATCTGATCTACATCTCTGCTGATAATCTGCTTTATGTCCTCCAGGAAGCTTTTCTTTTTCTGGATGCAGTAGGAAACAAAACAAAAATTTAAAATTTTTTTTTAAAAATTTAAAAGAAAAAAGAAAATAGAGAATAGAGAAGGTTAAACAAAAAGGAAAAATAAAATAAAATAAAGAAGAACAATGAATTTAACTAATGTAGAACAGCAAATGAGACAGTAATTGGCAAGCAATAAGAATATTGTCTCCAATGACCTGCCATGATGAAGGGGAAGTTAGGATCCCTGAGACCCATCTGAACTCATCTGCTTTTAACCACTGTGGAAGGAGCGGTGCTGACAGACTCCCATCTGCTGGTAGTTTAGATACTACAAAATACACATTCAAAAAACCCACACTATTAGGAGAAAGTTATGTATCTGGATCTATGTACACAGATCTCATCTAAGGCTGGCAAACATGCTAGGGATTCCCCAGGACATTCTCATCCATCCCCAATACTGTTACTTTGCAGTTGTCAGATGGAGAGCTTATTTACAGCTCCAGGGGACTTCAATGAACAGCTCTAAATAACTTAGTGAATCATAAACCATCCTCCTGAGGCAAGACCCCCAGAATCTATCCAGAAAGCTAGTCCATAATAATAACTGAACTTTCCTACAAAAAGTTTTTGTTGTTCCATTACTCACAGGGGAGTGAAATGGTTGCAGCTTTATCACCCTGTTGCTAAACTGTCCTTCCATAAGCAGTTCTTATCTACAGAGTCTCTCCACCCTCAGTAGTTAAGTCTCTCAGTACCCTGCAGCCTTCATTCACATCAGTCAGGTTAATAAACCCCTTCCCAGTACAGCCCCAAGTCTTGTTTGATAGCTCCCTCTGAGGCATGACGCACACATAAACTCCAAAGACTTTCCACAGGAGACCATGATGGGATATAGGCTTGCAGAGAGTGAAGGATTCTTTATTGCCCCGTTAAAGACAGAAATCTGTGGCTGCAATTTACTGAACAGTAAGACATGCAAGAAATAAAATTTGTCCAAACACAACAAACAGCAAATGACCCAATCTGGGTACCTATCAAGGGAAAAAAATACTTCAGCTCAACAGCTGTCACGGCAGGACAGGAGTTATTACTGATGAAAAGCAACCAGATCCTAATAAAAAAATACTTCCTATGCAGAGAAAACAGAAGACAGAGAAGAACATAATAAGCACATAGGGACATATATTCCTTTGGTGTGGGCGAAGACAGATCTGTAACAGGCTGCAAATTACATGGTAATTGTGTATGAGAACAGGATCTTACAAACTCAAACCTTGACAAAAGCCCAACCAGATCCCACAGCCTGTTATCACTCTGCTCAGTAGTTTGTACTGAACTGAAGCAGCAGAACTCAATCTATAAGGCACAGAACAGTAAAGCAGGAACTCAAGGCTGTTCCTGCAGATCTGCTGGAATATTCTGGCTAAGCCAATTCCTCTCCTCATGCCCGGGTTTCACTGTACAGAGAGCAGGCTCACAACACATTTTTATGAAGAATTTTCTATCATAGGAAAGTAAGTTTCTTATTCATTAAAGAGTTAAGAAGTATGACACTTCCAGGTTTTCATACCACAGGAAGAATTATTCAGCCTTTTTATTACCTAGTTTGTAAGCAGCAAAAGCAGAATAATTGCAGCAAACACTTGACCTGCCCCCTCCGTACAGGAAGACAGAAAAAAAACAGACCTTGCATTTATGAAAATTCTCTCTTCATCAAAACAATCTAGAATCTTTTCTGCGATTTTGTCACTGTGTGGTAGTGTCACCTGGCAACAGTCAGAGAAAGCAGGAGCTGAGCTTTTTCATGAGCCATGGCTCGGCATGGTTGCGCCTCGGGGGAACCACTGGAGGGGCCAGGCGGCTGAGAACAAACCTGGTCTTATCCGGGAGGGGGCACTGGTAACCCACATTAGCCAAATCTTCAGGCTACGAAGCACCAGAATGACAGAAAACTAATATTAAATGAAAATAATAAAGTATATTGTCTTGATGTACTAGCAATTTGAGGATTTGCAAAATTAAACTCTGCATTCTCCTAAACATAGGGAAGCCCTCTGCACTTTTCTAGAACCAAGCATATTCCCTGGCAAGGGATCTGTGAAAGCTACAAGGTTCCAGTATTTGGCCAGCAGCGAGCTGACAGAGCAGTGTACTAAACACAGATGTCATGGATGCTGCCCACAGAGTCTCTCCAACAAACTCTGTGCAGGTTCCTTGCACAGACACCAGCATGCAGTGATGTGAAACTTTTCCATACTGCCTTCTGTTCCCAAACCAAAAAGCCTGGAGAAGACATCACTCTGAGTACTGAGACTCTTAAAACTGAAACTTTAGGAAAAGAAACCTGGACACAGCAAGTGCATTCACTGAGGGACCACGATGAGATCTCATCTTGTAGAGCAATGTATTTCAATACGTATTCACCAAATAAATACACTGAACCTCTGGATTTTTCTCTGGACTCCGCCCATGTCCCTCATCTCTTACAGCTACGGGCTGTGACAAAGCAAATTAAGGCATGAGGCCCAGTAAATACCTACAAAGCAAGCTTCTAAGAGAAAATACCAAACATGAATGTTTACAAAAACATATGTCCTAGAATTTGGGAATACAGACTTCTACCAGCCAGTTGTTAATCTTGGACATCTTTCTAGATTGAACTCTGGAGTTTATGCTCCCTGTATCTCCTTCCTTTCTTTTCTTAATGCCTGAACCCCCTCAGGCCAGAATCATTTTGTTGCCTCCACTGCAGACTGGAACATTTGGGTTTGGCCTGCACCCTAAAATGGCTCAATCCAGTGCTAGATGGCCTCTATGGGGGGCCTAGGTTTCTGGTGACTTAGAAGTTATCATCCAAGCAATTTAAGTTTAAACTACATAAGCTCAGTGCTAGTTCTTCCAAGAGACTGCAACATCTCACTCTAAAGTACCTGACAAGGTCCCAAAAGCAAGGCTGCTGTAGAAGATAACAGGAGACTCATCTGTTTGCACTGCTCTCAGCGGCTCTCAAACTTGGCCACAGAGAACCTGTTTCATCCTGAGCCTCTGACTCAGCCCCAGCAGCCCCACTTGCCAAATCTTGCACTAGCCAGCTCCAAGTTTTTCTCCTCACTGCACAGAAGAATGCTACCCTTGAGAATAAGTGCAGCTCCTCACATACAGCCTGAGGGTACCCCAGAAAATGTTTTGGTTATATAGCAACAAACATGCTGCCAGTCAGGAGCTCAGATCTGGACACCCATGCCAGTCATCCTGCCTGTCAGAGGCAGGGATGGTTTCTCTCTGCTCTGTCAGCCCAAGGTCCCTGAGAGGAAGGAAAGCAGATGATGCGTTTGTTACCTGCCAACCAACCTCAGGCTTGAAAGACGGGTGGGCAGTTTTGATTTCCTCCAGTAGAGGGCAATACTAACATAGGAAAGGAAAAGTAAATCCTAGTATTTCTTGCATGAAAATAAACAAGCAAAGGAATTAAAGACCCTGATCTTGCAGCACTGAACACAGAACAAAACACTTGGATAGTACATGTGCTCATTCCAGAAAAAATGCTTCTTCAGTCTGGCCCCATTTTGTGGAAAATTGCCCTGCATAAAATTTTCAGATGTTTCAGGTAAGATATTTTACAGTTCTGATTAAAACTGCCAAAAGATGGTCTGTGTTGGTCACAGCAGAAACACAAACAAACCCTTGTTGTTGTTCATTAATAAAGAAGTTTCTCCATTCCACACAACCCTAGTCTGCATATATGATAAGGCCCAAAAGATCAATACTTCATCATTCTCCCTAAACTAGCCTCTTTAATAAAGACCATTTCTTACAGACAAAGAGAGAAGATGTACCAGAATTCAATTGTATTTGTAATGGAATTGTCTCATGCTTGTTAGGACCTGAAATTAACTTCCTATGACCAAAGCTGCCACACATATACTCATTACACATTTCTAACGCCTGTGACAGTACTGTCCCAAATTGTGCTCTGATAGCATCCTTCTACAATAGGTTTCAGAAATTAACTCCATGTATTTTTTTAAATACTTTCCCTCTTTTATAAATAAAAATCTCTGCTTCTACAACTTTTCCATGCCATGACTGCAAATAATTTAGAAACAAAAGTCAGTGAAATCTCACAATCTTTTCTTACACTCAAGCAAACATCCTTCCTTAGAGACTGGGAAGTTGAGGTACATGACATGACAGTGGGTCTCCCCTAGGTCATATATATCTGCAATGGAACAAGGTGAGAACCTTTTCTCTAGCTCCCGTCTTGTATTTTAAACATTTACCCATAGTGCTAATCATGCTTACTGGTACAAGATACTCTTCTTTCTTCTCTGAAGTCATCTATTGTCCTCAGATGATGGGGCTGACAGATGGAGAGAAACCGTTTTCCTATTCACAGTGTTCTGCTATTATGTTTATTTGCTTATAAACAAGATAAGATATCTTCTACTCTTTCATTCCTTTTGTTTACTTTTCCTTTCTACTAAACAAAAAACACCCAGGACTATCTTCCTAGACTTTTTAAAAAATCAAATAATTTCCTCAGTAAGTATTTGACAAGCCAAGTCACACCGTGACCGATCTCAATATTAAAAAATAGTCTGTTACACACAGCTCAGTGCTAGCCAAGACTAATGTACAGAAATCAGTACACAAAGTGCTGTTAAAACCAGAAAGAAACACATCTTTTGCACCTAGGGAAATGTACTAGTGAATTTGCAGATCTTGGCCCAAATTTCTATACTTAGGATGCTTAGGTGCCTAGCTTCCTTAGACCTCTTTGGGAGCTCCAACACGTGGTAGCAGTCAGATGACACTTCTTTGTGGATATGAGGCTTACTTCTTCCTCCCTCTCCCTTGCAGCCAGGCAGGGCCAATTCCACACATCTCCTTCAGAGGTGTGAACTCCCTCAGTCTATCTGCTCTATGCAATGGTGACCTCTTAAAGTTATGACTATGTTTATGGTCAAGATTTTTTCTAAGGCAGAAAAGAGAAATCGATTTAGGCACAGGGTTAGGTGTAGTCACACACCAGAAAGCACACACAGCCCCAACAAAGCCCATTGTGCTGTAGAAAACACAGACACAGAGCCCCTTCCAGTGTGGAACAGGAACAGCCTATTTACCATTACTCCCTGCATCAAGACTGAAAATGAACAATTTCATCACCTGCTGCCATGGATAATTTTAAAGTTATTGCCCCAAAAGCACAAAAACAAATGATCCTAAATGGCTAGGAACAAAGAGGTCTGGATTGTGTCCCATGTCTCACAGCTACCCTAAAATGCTTCCCTTGACTTCAACATCTCCCTTTCAACACCAGGATAATAACGTAACCCCTTTCCCTAGCAGTGACACTCAGACTTTGAAATACTCTAGCTTATTATTGCTGATATAACATTATGGAAATTTGACATAACACTAAGGAAAGACTGGACATGTCATTCAGTGCCATGGTCTAGTTGACAAGGTGGTGTTTGGTCGTATGTTGGACTTGATCTCAGAGATCTTTTCCAGCCTAACTGATGATGTGATTATGCTATCTGAGTGCAGCAAGGACAGGATGTACAACTGTCACAGTCAGAAGTGACCATTACACCAGTTAGCCTACCTTCTTTTTAATTTGACAGAAGATACTTCAGGGCTTAGCCACATAAAATGCTGGAAAATTTTTTCACCACTAATACCCCTGAATCCTGCCACCCTGTCCTTGTGATCAACCCTTTTACTCTAGAAGGTAACTAGAGCAAGGATTTAGTGATAGCGTTGCTTGTTTGAGTGTGACAGGTTTGTTTATTACAGAAGTAGTTACTTATTTAAATCAGTTATTTTCCTCCTACCACATAAAAGAGAATCAACCTGTAGTATCAGCACTTTCCCTGCCAGCAAATTAAAGTTTCCTAAGTAAGGTTAAGGACAGGATAATTGTGTTGTCCTAAGAGAGGCTGTGAGACAGCAGCACTCTGTGCACTGCTGAGGGAGGGCGAGGACATGGGCTGGAAAGAGAGGAACAGCTCTCTGTCCCCCTGACTCTCTCCAAGATGACATGCTTGGTCACTGTTACAATTATCCTCATTGTCATCCTCCTGCAGCATTAAGCTGTTAATTGACAATGAAGCAGCTGTAAGTTGAAAAAGAGGTTCAGTCTGAGACCTGGGAAACATCATACAGTGTATATGGGGGAGCTCCTATGTCACCCACCAAAGCAAGCAACTCCTAAAGCTAAGTAACGCAACTGGAGATAACAAGCAGTCCGGATGCTTTCTGCATGCAGTTCTGAAAATGCATCTTGATTCAAGTAGAGGCCATCAGCCAACCCCATGCAGGACATAAGCACCCTTCCTTCACATGGCAGGGATCCTAGAAATGAAGCAGTCACCTACCATCTCAGAGCTGCATCCCCACACAGTCCAGACACCCTGACAGTCCTGGAGCTTCCCCACCCCTGCTCCCCCAGCCCAGCATAGCCAGCACTCCCTCCAGCAACTCGATCACTGTGCAGCACCCCATGCCTGCTCCTAGGGGCCAATAACACCTTAGCCAAGGCAGCCTGAGCCAACCTCCCATCCAGCACATCCCACCAGCAAAAGAGACTTCACTCAAGACACTGGCTGCAGCAGGGAAATTTGAGGGCTCTATTACAACAGAGCATTTCTATGAACAGCTCACATGTTCAGTATGATCTTTTTTTTAATTTGGGCTTTCTTTATCTCCTCTCTGTAAAAGATAGTTTCTTACAAACCCATTAACATTTCCTAAACAAATACTAACATGTTTTTAAGCCAAACCAGTTTCCAGTTCTCTTGTCTGCCTAAACATAGTGAGGCCTCTGTCAACATAATATATGCATGCTTAATAACTATTTTGAAAACTTCATTGCTTCAAGATAGATCATGCAATTTATGCCCTACATGTGCAAAACCTCATGCAAAGACTGACTTAATCTGATTCACATTTTAGAAGGCCAAACTCCCAAATTACATGGGGTACGTAATGCTAACTGTAAATATTAGCTAGGAAACCATGTTCTGAATTTCAAGTGTAGAATACATCTAAAATCATGGAGGTATGTCATTCCGTGAGTTTCTATGAGTTTGTATTACAGGAACAACTATGTTTACACTTATACACACAGATGGAAAAAATTTAAGTGTTGGATATATTGCCTTAACTTTTGATACTACAGCAAAGCAGTATCTTGAACTACTACAGAAAATAGATCAACAACTGAATGAACCTGGAACAAAGGACAGGTGTCCACAGCTAATACAATACAGACCTTAAACAAATATTGTGAAAGGCTCTTTGTGTAGCTTTTGTATTGAAGTGTTTATCTTTAATTGTCTGTAAGGCCAAGAGGAACAAATGGCAGGGTATATTTAAGAAGCATGATTTATTTCCCTTTTAATTTTTAATTTCCCAGTAAAAGTGACAGTGTTATTGCTAGAAACTCACTTGCTCAGGGGCATTTTTGTAGTCTCCAGCTTTGCATGAATTCTCCCTTGAGATCTCAAGTTCCCCTGACTCTCATCTAGTAACCATCTGACTAAACTGCCTATTAGACAATAATGCCCTCCAGCAAGAGGGGAAGACATGGCTCTGTTCCTCTGCAGCCTTCCCCCTCCACCCTCCCCAGTCCCCAGCACAGTACATACAAGATTGCAACAGCCGCCTGTTTTGGGGGAAAAGGCAACACAAGGTGAAGCCTACTTAAATAGGAATTTCTGTTTCCTAATGTTTTAGGCAAGTGTTTTTCCTTCCTCTCTGGCCAGCAGGGACAACCCAGACCACTGCGGGATTAACCATTTAGCTCCTGTAGCCCACCAGGCATTCTACAAACTGGCAAATTCAAAGCCCTCCGAAAGGGGCTGGAGACGACACAGCAGGAGACAAATATCAAACATGCCCCGAAAACAAAGAAACAAGCCTTGCATTCCCAGCATTAAATGTTCTCTGGCAAACCCAGCCTCACACACAAAAAGGATCCCTGCTGGCCTCTCATCTGCCAGGGCTTATGTATCAGCACAAGAACCCAGCAGGAAAGAGTCAGAAGGTCTCTCCCCAGCTTTTACCCTCTTGCAAAAATAATAGTTCTCCAATGGACTGAATATTTTCGAGAGGAGGGAAACCCCCTGCAGAAGTGAGGACAACAGCAGTGACTTTTCCACAGCTCTATAGCTGTGCATAGGGGATTTATCTGCCAGCAATTCAAGTATTTGCATCCCAAACCACACTTACCATCACCATTCCTGAGCAACCTGGTGTTGGGTGCCTTCCTTCCTTGTGCAGATATGCACTTTTCCTTCACATTCCTGAAGAGAGTTACTCCCCACCGAGAAGCCTCAAACAGAAAGCTTTAGAATTCATTATTTTTTTCTCTGCCCTACCTTGCTGGAGACCATCCAGGATTTACAGTGCTGGGGCTGAATTCTTCTCTCTAAAGTAACAGCAGTGAGGATAAAGGAGCAAAACCCACAAAAGTGAGCTCAGAATCTAGCCACTAGCTTTCTGTGCCCTGGATCAGCCAGGGACATAAATGCTGCATGAAGAGTCACTTTGCTCAACGGAGAGAAAGGAGTGTGCTTCATGCAGCAGGAGCATCTCCGGCTGGTAGTCTCCAAAACAAACAGTACTGGGGATGAAAGAACCGTGCCCTTTACACTGCTCTTGCAGCACACATTTGCCATAATCTCCCCAACACACACTTCTACTTAGCCCCACAAAAAGAAAAGCATTTAAGACATCTCAAACTCAACAAAGCAATATGCATATGCATTACAGTGCAGCAGTTTGGAACTGAACTGGCGGTGAAAGAGACTTACTGGATCAGTTATTTTATATCTGATTTCAATTATTCTGCTATGCAAGGAGGTGAAGGTCATGGAACAATTTAGTACCAGGGCACAGATCACTCCCAGGTGACTGACAACTAAGTCCTCCTCCCCTCTAGCCCTGGCCTATCTCTGAACTACCAAAGAGCACAGGAGTCTCTTATCAGCAAATGACAGATGCAAGTGGGTCCCTGGGATGGGGGGAAAAAAAAAAAAGAGAAAAAGAGGGTCCCCAGGTTCTGGGAAGGATGAGAGGTTTCTGGGGATATCACTTTTCACTATCTACTATTCTTATTTTTCATCAGATCACACAGACAAAACACACTTGGCTATTAAGAAAAAAGGCACCAAGGGACCCAAAGAAGACAAATTAATTCCTGATTTATGAACAGAAAATGCAATAACCATAAGAGGGAATCAGCATATTGCTCAGGTACTAAATGATCATTTAATAGACAAAACTGGGAATAAATCCAAGAATAAAGAATAAAAGCAGAAGGTCTGTGGTTGTAGTGTTGGGGGTCTAATCCTCAAAGGAATATTATGGAGAGCACTATTAATTCATTCACCTGAAGGAATACCAGTATCACTGGAAAACAGAATATTTTGATTCACTGTATAGCAGAGCTAACCCAGGCCAAAGGTTTCCATAATCTTAATATCAACAAGAATTTTGTATGTATGCACACATTAACTATGTGTGCATAATGTTTTGAACCTCCCATAGGATTTTGTAGTCCTCACTCTCTCACACCTCCACCAGTGAATCCGAATCCTGTTTACAACCTTCTATTATTCCATGCTAACTTCCACATACAGATCTACTACAGGGACCCTGCAGCTCTACACCAAGTGCTGAGCTATGGCAAACTTAACTGTGATCTAACTAGATAGAACTAAGTGCCAGGTAAGATGCACAGGGATCTGGGAAAAACACTTAACTCTTACAGCTGTAGGACCGAATGAGAAAGAACTCAGGGCTCAGGAAACAGGAACTCCCTCAGTTGGAAAGGCTGTCATACAGAAAGAATATTGAACAATACCAGTCCCAATACAGAACCCAAAGGGACACCATGTCCTACTGATCTGCATTGGGACATCTAGATCTTGACTGCAACCCTTTGGATCATCCAGTAAATAGTCCACCCATGTTTACTGCTTCAATCACTAAAAACCCTTTAAAGCTGAAACAAGAAAAAAGGCAATTAAAAATAGTGCAAACCCCTGATTTATAGCTCATATTTGAAAATAATTTAGAACTGTCATAGCCTAACAAAAAGATTCATTTGGACCACATCTGCAATGATCTCACCTCCTTCTCTTTCTTAGAAAGATATTGAAACCGAAGTGTTACATAGTATCAAGGGAAATCCACCTGGGTATCAACTCCATATCTGCTTTCTTCTCTCTAGGTCCTCTCAGTAGCCCTTAATCCCCCATCCTGGATCCACAACCTGTCCTCAGACCATAGCTACAGCCATGCTGAATACAATTACTGTAATTGATGTGCTGCTTTTGTTAAAACCGCAGTATCAATAAATGGGAGTAAAACAAGCTGCTATAGAAGATGCAGGAAATTTATTAGAATGAATGTATGCAGTGGCTGGCATAATAACTGTTGATGGCCAATTCATAAATCACAGCTGGATTCTTTGGGAGACTTGTAACTCCCAGGCGGCTTCTCTCATAAAATAACAACAGTATGAGGAAACAAATGACAGACTGCTGTTAAAGCCAGTGAAAAACCTTTGCTATGCCAGTCACAGCCTCAAAAGCTAACAAAAATCCATTAGCCTAAGTTACCAGGCTCAGAATCAGCTAAAAAACCATCAGCAAATGTCAGACAACAAGCTCTCTCACCTTCTTTTCCAGACGAGCAGCCAGTTGCACCTCAGACCTCTAACAACTCACACCTCTGACCTCTCAAGGCCTGAAGAGAATCCTGAAGTTTTAAGAGAGTCCAGCAATTCAGAAGGCAATCCAGTACCTATCAAAGCTTAACCAGCACTTCAGAAGCACCCAGTCCCTGCAAGAAAAGCACACACCTAGCCAGCACATTAAGACTACTGCACCAAACACAGCAACTCAGGGTGCTAATGCTGTTACACAGCACATGGCAGACCTGCCATGCAGGCTACGGCTGATGCCTTAAATTGGCTACCTAGAAACAGAGACCAGACAGGAATAAAGGAATAAAAGTGGT